>OZ004681.1:130200-390388 GCA_963924505.1 Agonopterix alstromeriana | reverse complement strand
TGGATTCGTCTATTCACTAGCTTTCATTTGATACTTATAATTTTTATAAAAAAAAATTGTTTATTCCCCCTCTCTTTTGGCGTCTCTACGAATTAATTCGTAGACGCCATCTTGAAATAATATACCCTATGTCACTCTCACAATTTTTCCCAAATCTAATGATACCTCATACGTTAAAAATCCATCAAGCCGTTTAGGCTGTAGGACGTGCCAAAGAAATAGACATACAAACATACATACATACATACATACTTA
The DNA here is from genome assembly GCA_963924505.1 of Agonopterix alstromeriana. NCBI lineage: Eukaryota > Metazoa > Arthropoda > Insecta > Lepidoptera > Depressariidae > Agonopterix > Agonopterix alstromeriana. The sequence goes on along the minus strand of OZ004681.1, from coordinate 390,133 downwards.
CATACATATATACATACATACATACGCTCGAAAAAACATAACCCTCCTTCTGGCGCAGTCGGGTAAAAACTTTCTATACTACCTACCTATATTTCTTTTGTACAGTTCACACTTGGATAGTGGATGGTATTTCAAATAGGAACACAAAAAAACACTGCACCACACCGTATATATTTTCAAATGATTAAAACAATATTACAAAATGTTTGATCTTAATTATCATCATCATCAATAGTATCAGGAATGTAATCGTACTTAATCATAACTTCATCATTTAGAAGGTATGTCCCACAGTGGTTACGATTGTCATAATCCGCAAGTATTTCAGGCTCCAAATATTTATTTATAATGGCAGGACATCTCAAATCTCTCGGAGCACTGGACAAAGTAGAGTTCAACTCGTGAATTGTTGTTTTAGACAAGCTGTTGAAGTCGATGGAGCTAGTTGGTAATCTGGCGCGTAGTATAATGATATTGGATCGCAAACGTTGAGGTTTGATAGCGTATTTATATGCGAGCTTGATTCGCGCATACGCTGTTTCAATTACGGCTTTGGCGTATTGCATAGTGACTTCTATATTGCCTCGCATTGCCTTCAAGCAGGTATGAACCTTTTCTTCCCAGGTTAGATTTGTTAATTGTAATTTATCTGAAGGTAATTTTGTCATCAAAGTGAACATGTTCTTAATGATATCGTCTTGCTGGTTTACTCCTGCATCTCCAAGTTGCATCTTTATGGTTTTGCTTATGTCTTCAGGAGAACCGCCGAGACAGTATATCGTTCCGGTGAAACCTGTGTATTAAATAAATCATTTAGGTTCTTCTTGAATTTTTGTACTAACAGTGCCCGGCATGCGTTGCAATCTTGTTGCAATGTGGCTTTTTTTTTGACACAGCCTTTGCGGGCTCTCGCTCAACAACCCACCAAAATATCATCGCAATCGGACTAACAGTTTAGGAACACATAAGGCAAAAATAAACAAACGGATTTTTAAATAAAATAGGTACATACGTGTTAATGAATTAACGCAAAACATGAAAGTAGTTTGTTTAGAATCGAGAGCAGAATCGAAATATCAGGGTTCAACAAAGGTAATTTTTTTTAAAGTATTAAATATTGGATTTTAAAATTTATCATTTGCTGAATTCAATCTCAACCCACCGCACGGGCACACTCACCCTACTTACTACCAAAACAAGATTCTTAAAATGTATACATAAGCACGTTAGCGCTTTCATTCATTGCTGAAATGATAACAAATCATTTTTGCAGCATATTGTAAACTGGATGATTATTTAAATGATCAAAATGACCCAAGGTCTGAGGTCACTAGCTTGTAATTTATTTTACTTTACTGTATAGTATCAATTATTTTATTATATAGACTTTATATTATTGTATACATAACTTTAGCTAAAGAATTTATATTGTAATTGTTATTAATTCGTGTTATGTTGTAGAGTTTCTGGCCGTATCTTCTCTAGAGCGACAACACGTTCCGACGCGGTGGTAGCTTAAAAAAGATTTGACGTTTGATAAGTGTGCTGAAAGCTCCTATATTGAATAAATTATATTGACTTTGACTTTGCCTAAAAACAATAATCTTAAATTTTAACTATTAAAATAATGAAATTATTGTTTCAATCGAATTATTTTGTTAAATATCAGTTGGGGTGTACGAGGTTTTGCGCTTATTCATTAACACGTTGTAGATTGGAGAACATGAACAAACAGCGTTGGACGAGTTAAGTAGGTAAGAACTCATTGTAATCAGAATTATTCCGTTTTTGAACACCCCGAAACGGAATGCAGATGTGGATATAACTACTATGTTTGTTAGTTTTATAAGTTAGTATTATCATATTTAAAAGTTACACCTCTTCTTTCCAGTATGGCTGCCATCTCAAGCGCCACAAATATTCCGAATTCGTAACCCAATAAGTAGAAATGTTTCTTTATCTTTGTTTTCGCCATCATGATCTGCAATAATTAAGGGACTAGTTAATTAGTTATTTCGTAAAAGTTTATTCTCTCACGCATGAATTTGTACGACCGTTAATAGTTTCCGGGAGTTCTGAGCACACTTCTCAAATGTTTCATGCGAATACACCGTATCTACTTTTTCTTACACTGTGCCAATACCGAAGATCATTTCTTTCATAGAATCTTCGTCTTCTTTCGTGGCGGCAGCGTGAGCCATATCGCATCAGAATTATTAAGGTTCAGGCGGTGGTCAGGTTTTTTTATTACTCTTTACAGAGGTTAAACTACTGATTATAAATGCTCTTTAAAGAGAGAATGGAGAACTTGCACCAAAATTATAATGCGAAATTATCTTAATTATAATAGTTGTGAATTGAACATAACTGAAAAATTTATTCTAAAGTTTTTATTTTTTACGTAATATTTCATTTATAAGTTACGTGGATCGGAACGTAATTCCAAACACCAATCAGCGCAAAGTGACGCACCGATTAGCAACTTGCGTGCGTTAGAGTACTGCAACATAATATTATAGCGGATGATTTGCGATGAGCTTCACGCGTCATGAAAAGGAGTGACGTCACGTCATAGTACGTGCATTGAAAAATCTACTGTTGATTTGCAATAAATAAATTATTTGTGCATATTTTACCATTTTTGTTTATGGTATATTTTCTTCAAAAACAACAATAATATCTTTTTAAAAAAAGGTATTTACATCTATCAAACGATGCGCCAAATCTTCGATGGTGTCGTCGATAACATCGAATCCTGGTTGCATAACTACAGCGGCAATCTTTAGTCTCTCACACAGAACATTGAATCGGTCGCAATATCCCTCCATTCCTGGTATTATACACAGATATGGTATATCACTGCAAAATTCGTCGGCTCGCTGAAAACAAAATGTTATTCTGTACTGGCATTTGTGTTTTGGGACGGCTTTCTCTAAGGGACCAACATCGAAATCCCGTACAACACTGCAAACCTACTCGAGCCAAATGTAAGCTGACAGCAGATTTTTTTTTGCGATTTCGATGTTCGTCCCATAGAGAAAGTTGTTCAGTTTGATGTTCTGATCATCCCTTCAAAAAAGTGTCAGCATATTAAGTTGGACTTGGTTTTATATGGGCATGTGATGAGAAGAGATGAGTGGCATATTACAAGACGAATGTGGATGGCTGCATGAAGATAAAGACCAAAGAAAAGATGAATGGATTCTGTGAAAGATGACATGTGTAAAAAGGTGTGTGCGCTGAAATGACGGCTAAAAGAGATGAATGGAGGAAGACGACGTATTGCGCCGACCCCAAATAATGTGATAAGGGCAGGAAACAGAAGAAGAACACAGAATAAATATAGTTTTCTTACCATTATAGTTGTATGTATTAGTGTAGGCATCAGTACCATGTTATTGTTAGCATCTAGCTCGTCGTTTTGAATATAGTTGAAATAACCACTAAAGCCAGTTAATTCTGCTTTCTTCGCCGTCCTGTCTTGCAATACCTTTAATCTGTGAAATATTAATATTGTTTTGGTTAAAACGATTAGCATTTTTTGTTTCAACTTTTGTGCTTCAGCTTTTTTTGATAATAATTTATAGTAATTTACAGGTTGATTTTTTAAGGGGATGACCATCAAACTGAACAACTTTCTCTACGGGACTAACATCGAAACGGTGAAAAAAATCTGCTGGTCCATACTAAACTGATAACCTTCTCCACGCCAGTGTATGTATGGCACCGCGGTTTAACGAAACCGGAATAACGAAAATCTGACTTCATACAAACATAGAGATTAGTTACTAGATTGTTTCTGAAAAATTTCATTGACTTTAATTGGTTAGTATTGAAAATATCACCAGACTTCCTTTGTTTGCAGCGCGCATTTACGCATTCGGAATAAACTTCTCTTAAGACTTACTTTGCTATTGTCATTGCAGGTATCGATTCTGCAGATAATGTTATATTAAACATCTCTTTCAGAAGATACGAAAGTTCAAGTGCTCGTCCGTAATTTAACCCTACTTCTTCCAACGTGGTTTCGTCTACTGTTGCACTCGTTATGGATACACCTGTAAAAAATTGGTAAACACTTTAAGGAAAAATATCAATAACCTTTAACCACATACTCTACCCATCAAACTGAACAACTTTCTCTATGGGACCAACAACGAAATAGCGAAAAAAAAATTTGCTGTTCCATACAAAACTGTGTGTAGGGAACGTGGCCTACCGGTGTTTTATTCGGCTCCGCTGGAGAGGGTTTAGTGGACTGTATAGTTTTTCTGGTGCCAGGAGTGGTTCGATGTAAAGGAAAGTCTTGTTTGCAGCACTGGAGGTTTATTTTAGTGATTTTTACACTAGAGTTAGTTACACGCACAAGCATCGTACCAATATGGAAGGCGGAAACGGAAATACAACTTTTTTAATTACTACATTTTATGTTAGTGTTGCCAACAATGAGCACACGACTCAAAATATATTAAACAGTTTTCTTTTTCTTACAGGAAACAATATGTCAATCATGTACAGTTTTTATGTAGACCGCCAGTTATATCTGAGTTTTAAAGTATACCGCGTACTTGAAAAGTTTGGCCCCCCTGACTGATATAAAGAATATTAAAATACCTGGTAATGCTGCAACTTCTTCAAAAAGGCTTCCTCTTGTTAGAGGATTTGCGTATGCCAACACGACAGCCTTCTGGCTACGGGTAGCTAATTCTATCGTATTCAGTGCTATATTCAATTTGAGAGTGTCGAAGTGTGCCTGTTCGTCAACACTATCATTAGCTAAGTCATACTGTTGAAAGAATGCACAAATTTTAATTAATTTGATATAATTCCAAGTTAACTCACTGGATGGCACTATTTCATAATCGATCACATTTATCTTAACACTCGCCACTTCAGTACCTACCTAAAGCGACGATTTAAGAGATTTTGAGAAACTTTTACAATTCGGTATGTCATGTTTTTTTTAAGGGCTGTATCGAAAACCATTTCGAGATAATTGTCTCAATAATAATATTTTCTAAGTCAGAGATTATAAAATGAAAGGATTACAGATATTTCTAATAAAATAACGTGTTTTTTCGGTAAATCCAGTTACGTCACTGGAAAACCAGTGAACTCCTTGGTAAAGTAAAAATAACTGGCCATTTAGAAAAAAAAATACATTCACAATGTCAGAATTTGACATTTGATGTTGCCGTTTTTTTTTCTTACGGCGGGTTGTGGATCTGTAAGACTTAGGTTTTTTATATTAGTAATTGTTTACCTTACAACAATATCTAAACGGCAATCGGTAATCTTTTTGGTAATTAAAAAGTCCCGGGGCTACAGTCCTAATGTGATCTGAGACCGTTCTTACTTTCCTACCCTCGTTGTGTAATCTACTATACCTTGTACATAAACTCACGACCGTTATCCCTTTCAGGATGAGTGGTCAAAAACATTGCTACAACTACCAACTTCCTGTAAAGAATGTAGTTGTAGCAATGATCACATTGAATTACCTTGTCCATGTTGTTAAGTTCTATAGACAATGACGGTAAACCAAATCTAGCTCTCTTGAGACTAACTTCATATCCAACGGTATTATCTTCGTTTATCATGACAAAATGCCTGAAAATAAAATAGCACATTAAAATAATTATGTTTACCAAAAACAGAGGTGTAGAAAAAACCGTAATAGTGATATACAGGGTCCTTCTTAATTTGCTGACACTTTTTTAAGGGGATGACCAGACGATCAAACTGAACAACTTTCTCTATGGCACCAACCTCGAAATCGCGAAAAAAAAATCAGCTCTTCCATACAAAACTGCAAACCTACTCGAGCCAACTGTATGGGACAGCAGATTTTTTTTCGCGATTTTGTTGTTGGTTCCATAGGGAAAGTTGTTCAGTTTGATGGTCTGGTCATCCCCTTAAACAACTGTCAGCATATTAAGAAGGACCCTGTATATCGTATAAACTCTTATTTGACTGATGCACGAAAATCAGCGAGAAAGATCTCTCTGCAGGCTGCTACAGTGCTGAGGAGAGAGTCATTTTTTGCATATGTCAATATGCGTGTGTGTCATTATGCGTGTGTGTCATTATGCGTGTGTGTCATTATGCGTGTATGTTATTATGCGTATGTGTTATTAGTCATTATGCGTGTGTGTATACAACGTGTTAATGAATTAACGCAAAACTAGAAAGTATTTTGTTTAGAATCGAGAGCAGAATCGAATTATCATGGTTTCAACTTAGGTAATTTTTTTTCAAAATGTTAAATAATTTATTTATTAAAAATAAAATTTACTGAACTCGACCTCAACCCATCGCACGGGCTCACTCACCCTACTTACTACCAAAACAAGATTCTTAAAATGTATCTACGAGCACGCTAGCGCTTTCATTAATTTCTGAAATGATAAATCATTTTTGCCTGAAAACTTAAAATGCTGATAACTTTAAATTTTAACTGTCTAAATAATGAAATTGTTTCAATCTAATTATTTTGTTACGAATCAGTTGGGGTGTATGAGGTTTTGCGCTTATTCATTAACACGTTGTAGATGTTACTCCCATAAAGAATCCATATATCCATGCCCCACCATAATATCTATCATAATTAAATGGTCCAGTGGCGAGTAACCTTGCCTGCCGTGCAGGAGGCGATGGTTCGATCCCCGTCCAAGCCGACTCGTACCAATGAGTTTTTCGGAATTTATGTACGATTTGTAACACCACTGGCTTTTCGGTGAAGGAAAACATCGTGAGGAAACCTGCATGCTTCAATTTCGAGGCATGTATTGTACCCACTGTCCATTATAAGTGGCGACGGACTCACCCCCCGTCACACTGGACAGAGTTCGGTACTGGTGAAACGTGGATGTTCTGAGGTTTCAGAATATTTCTGACTATCCTCGCGGAATATAGTCGTGAGCATATGCTTATAATTAAATGTATAAAAGCAAAATAATTACTTTAGAGAATGACAGTATTCTCTTGATGCAGATTCCAAATTGGAAATAATTTCTATTGCTCTAGATCTCGACTCCTTAGCAAAATCTGTTGTGACAATGTAAATACCCTCAATGGATGCTAAATGATTGACGTCCTTGAATAAATTCCGTACAGACTCCCTTTTGCCCAAATCTATACAAGATTTATATACTTGAACTCCAAGTTTTTGCCAGGACCTGAAAACAAAATTATTCTGTCAAGGACATTAGCTACCTAGCAAGTCTTCTTCTTTCGTGTTAGTATTAGCTAATATCGCATAACAATCACTCATGTTGTAGTGTAAAGATCAGCTGGACAGCAACAGTCGCAAAGAGGCTGACTGCCCAGGGTGCCCCAGACGAATTCAGGTCTCTTTCAAGTTCTTGCCTAGCAAATACCTGTTATAGATTATCTTCTACTTTTGATCGTGTTGGCAGCAAGCCCTGATTTCAGATGACCTTACGGCCTCTAACGTGGTTTTTATGTAACGACTACTACCACCAGAGATAGTAGCCGCTCCCTTCCGAAGCACGGAATCATCTTTCTTTTCAGACAATCAGGTGATTCGGCCTGCAATGTACCTTATCAACTGGGGAAAAACGCACAAAGTGACATCACTAGTTGTCCCCCGTGAATCGAACCTACGACCTCCGCGTTAAGAGCCCAATGCTCTTAACCATTAGACCACGGAGGAAGATTATCTTGAAAATAATCTGCTTTTGTTTGTTGGAAGCGCTCGTTGGCGTAGTGGAGCTTCGGTATTGGAAACGATCACCGAAGTTAAGCAACGTCAGGTCCGGTCAGTCTTTGGATGGGTGACCGTTTTGTGGTATTTCATCTCGAGCGTTTCCGTGCTTCGGGAGGCACGTTAAACAGTTGGTCTCTTTTCGTTAAGCCAGGTCAGAGGCCTACTAAGGCGGCTTGAAAATACTCTGACAGTAAGTTGACCACTAACTTGCCTCCACCAACACGCACTGGGCCCGCGTGGTGGAGTATGACCCACTTCCTCTCATCCTTATTTGTGAGAGGATGCCTTTGCCCTGCAGTGGGTTTCTACAGGCTATAACTTAACTTTTCTTTTAACTTTTTTGTTTGTTGAAAAAATCTCCGATTATTAAGCATAGCAATAATAAAATTTAGGACAAAACAGAGATTCCAAAACCTTTGGTTGGCACTTGGCACTCCGGAAGAATATGTATTAGGGCCAAACGATTTTTCATTACAATTAAAAAACACTTACTGAACTTTGAGTTCAAAATAGCTTGAGTTTCTAGGAACATGCAGATAAAGTTTCCTTGCACCGTTGCTGATCAATCTTTCTGCAAGTTGTAGACCAAAGCCGTCATCATCACATATAAGAAGCTGGCAATGATCCGGTGAGCAGATGATCCTGAATGAATATGAATTAGAAAGTTACAAATTAAATTAAATATTGAAAAAGTCGGGCGCCGAGCGGGATCAATAAATTCGATTGGAGTAAGGTGTGACATCTATATCGCATGAATTCTAATTGTAACATTGGACTTGTGAGTCAGTAGTTTGCATAAACTCTGGTAGATGGCGCTGACGTCCTTTAAAGATGATGATATGGATTGAAAATTTCTTTGTGGCCTGCGGGGCGCCGACAGCTCTGTTGGAGTGGAGCATGCCCCGGACAGGCAGGTCGTGGGTTTGAATCCCGCTCGCCGCCCGACTTTTTCAGTCTTTAATTTGATTAAGCTAACATGGCATCCATGTAGAATCAATAAATTCGATTGGAAAGTTACACTTCTAAAGAGAGTTATTTTCCCAGACGAGTCCTATCCAAAGTATTGTAGCCTTAGATCCTAATATTTGAGTTTTGGAACGCACAATGTTCCGAATGCGGTCTGGCTTTTTATTAAATCTTTATATGCAGCGCTTTTTAGTAACCTAGAGTTTGAACTATTGGAACTTAAACTATGGTGAGTTGGTTTTAGGTCAGGATAGAAAAATGAGAGTTCAAAAACACCATTTCACCTTTCACTATTTCCTCAATAGACCTGTGAACTATTAACACACAACAAATATTTCTTAATACTAATGTGGCGTGTGGTGATCGATCATATTATTTTTATAAATATATAAATTTAAAAGCTATTTTGAATTACAGAAATATATATTTAAAACACTTCCTCTCGCTTATTCTTAGAACAGCTTTAGTAACGTCCAAGATATGTCTGATAGTATATTCTTTCTGTTAAATACATTTTATTTGCAAATTGGAATTGGCCAGAAAGCTATACAGAGTCCTTCTTAATATGCTGACACAGTATTGTATGGAAGATATGTTTTTTTTCGCGAATTCGCTGTTGATGCCATAGAGAAAGTTTTTCAGTTTGACGGTCGGATCATCCCTTTAAAAAAGTGTCCGTATATTACCCTGTATATGAATCGCAAAATCTTTTCGTCCTTATTTGAAATAAATAATATACATACAACATGTTAATATATAGATCAAAACTTTTGTAGCCAGGACCTAACCAAGTATTTTAAGGTCTACCTCTGTTGAACACTCGGCAACTTCTCATGTAGGTTCAGCAGCACTCGACCAAGATGACGACTTGAAGCCAGAAGACGGAAGGCTCTTGGTGTTTCGTGTGGTTCATACGTCACCCTGGATAGCGGTCGCACGTACCCACGGGCAATGCCCTCACTGATCAACGATTGTATCTTCTGAAATATTAAATACATAATTGGGTCTAACTTGAGATGCCATCCTTGCGTGCCATCAAACTTATTACGCATTTCGGCATAATACAGGGTCCTTCTTAATATGCTGGCACTTTTTTAAGAGGCTGATCAGACCGTCAAACTGAACAATTTTCTCTATGGGACCAATGTAGAATTCGCGAAAATAAAATCAGCTGTTCCATACTAAACTGAAATCGTACTCAACCTAATTGTATGGGACAGCAGATTTCTTTTTCGCGATTTCGACATTGGTCCCATAGAGAAAGTTGTTCAGTTTGATGGTCTGATCATCCTCTTAAAAAACTGTCAGTATATTAAGTTGGACCCTGTATACACCACTATTTTTTTAATAACTCAAACATGTTAAGGGTATATTCAGATAATGAAACTAAACAACTTTCCCTAAGGAACATGAATCGAAAATCGAAAAAAAAACATAGCAGATCTAAGAGTGACGATGTGTCCAAGATGCAAACTTCTAATCTTTTGAACTTAATAGTGGGAGTCCTTGGCAATAGTGAATTGAATAGGCCTCTACTTCCCTAAAATCAGATTTGAGAATAAACTTAAAATAAAAATATAAACTACCTACTAGAGTTTACCCACGACGTCGTTCGCACAAATTATATACTAGTTTTTAAGTCAGGTCATAAGCTATCAAACAAAAAAGTTTCATCAAAATCGCGGGTCAGTAGTTTTTGCGTTACAAACATACAAACAAACAGACAGACAAAAAATCTAAAAAGTTTCATGTAAATATCTTCAATGTAAACACACTTCTGTTACAGTTTTATAATAGTTAAAATACCACACTACAATACTATATCTCTTCCCTCTTCTTGGGGAGTACAGTCGTGAGCGTATGCTAAAAATACTAACTTTCAATTCTGCAACGTGGTCGAAGATAGAAGTGAAGTCGACATGCATGTAAGACCTCGCTGGTGTCAAATTTTGCATTCCGAAATAGAAATTTTCCTTATTTATTAATTGACACACATCAAGAGTAACACCAAGCATTGCACATCTTTTCAGGCAAACCTATAAAAGGAAACCAGCTTTAAATACAATGAAAATAAGTTATTATCACAGGTCCGGGACAAAGAGAATGCAATCACTACGTTTTAGTCCGGGACTTCAAACCAAAGGACACTTAATCTTGACGGATACTTCAAACAACGTTTTGGATTTGACATGATGACGTTCGCACATGCGCACTTGGTGCAAATTGTCTTTGACATATGTTTAGGCTCGACTTACCACGCATCGTATGAACATCATCTACATTTCGTTACTTTTTATTGTTCGTTCTGTTATTAAAAATAGTATTTGAGCTAAAGAATTACTGAGAATGTGAATTTAGTGTTATTTTTCGACGTTTTTATGCACTGAAAAGACTCCATTTAATGTAGTCAAATCCAACGAGTGCGCGCGCCTGACTGCATTCCCTTGCTCGGTTTTCTCTCAAGTTTCCCAGAAAGTGTGAAGTGAGGTGGGGTAACTGAAGTCAGAGGGGGGCGGGGAGTGGCCGTTTTGTATGTAGAACTATACTATTACCTATTCCGTGCTATTGTAAAGTTTGGAATACAATACAGAGTAAAAGCAGAGTAATGATAAGCTGCTAACAAAATGACATACGTTTTTAAGATTTCCTTTCACACAGCAGATTATGATGTCGCACCCATATCCATTTGTTTCATGATTTATCATATCACCGAATGTGACGTCTCGAGAATTTCCAATGTGACTTGCTAAAAAAAGTAATTAATTATGAAGCATGAAGAAAGTAGAAGAAGAGCGCATTGCAGTCGAGGTTAGTGGCAATAAAAAATTAATCATATCATAAATGAATACATTTCTTGGACATACGCTCAGTTGCAGAAACGCTCATTAGAGTTAATCCTCCATTAAGTCTCTTGCTGTCACTTTTTGTCTTGTTGACGTAGCAAAAGCTAGCAAGAGGTTTAATGGAGGATTAACTCTAATGAGCTTTTCTGCAACTGAGTGTTAGTCACACAGATCACATAGTCCTATTTAAAGCACCAGAACCTAGCCTGAACTTGTATAATTAAGACAAGACAACGACTTAATATGCGGACGGGTTTTTAAAAGGATGATCAGACCATCATACGAAACAACTTTCTCTATGGGACGAAAAAATTACTCGCTTTTAAGCTATAAGACCGCCTTATTTGTACCATAATCAGTTTTGTTTCCTATTGTGCATTGTATTTTTTTTGCTGCAAATAAAGTATATTTCATTTCATTTTTTTGTCGCGATTTCGATGATGGTCCCATAGAGAAAGTTGTTTATTTTGATGGTCTGGTCATCCTCTTAGAAAACTGACAGCTTATTAAGAAGGACCCTATAGATACAAACATCTATGACTCTGGAACAAACATTCACATATCATACAAATATTTGGGATTCGAACCCGTGACCCATGGCACAGCAGGTAGGTTCATCGAGCCATCGAGCCTACAACACAAGCTTAACAGTATTTTGGGAATGTATGAAAAGATGTATGGACTTAGAGGAAGCAAGAGAGGTGTGTCATAACCGCCCAAAGTGGAGATCTATAGTTTCTGCCTACCCCTCTGGGAAAAAGGCGTGAGTTTATATATGTATGTATGTTAACAGTATTTTTGTTCAACTCAAATTCAATGGCGATTCTACACGAGATATGGGGTGCAAAGTTAATGTTAAGCCTAATGTGATATCTGATGGGAATGAACTCTATGAAGAGTTTCATTTATGGAGTCGTGGTTAGAAGATATAGAGGCTTCATCGGCTGGTGGATTCGCAGTCGTTTTAGTCGTACAGGTCAGAACGCTCCTTTACCAATACTAACGAGGGGATGGAGGAACAATCACGGAAGCATAACTGAACATAGCATTATTCAACACATACAATTCTAACCTTTCAAATCCGGGAACAATTTCATGAGGAATCGTTTCTTGCGGACATCGCTGACTGTGGCGAAAACATTGCAGCCATGTGCCAAAGCGATGGATATGGCTGCCTGGCCCAGAGCCCCAGTGCCTCCGTGGACGAGTACTGACATGTTAGGGTATAAGCCTCCAGTCTTAATGGTCTATTGAAAAAAGTTTGATTGAAAACTTCTATGCTCCATCTCTAAAGTGCTCAGATCCCTTTCATACCGGCTTTCTGATGGGCGATTTGTCAGTGATTTCTCGGCGGGGAGAGACCTCGGGCATGCAGTCTACATGAATGAGAAATAGCCCATCGGAACACCATGTGGAAGGGCTACTTATATTCCGGACCGCACTTAAATAATTTCAAATTAACGAATAGGTCATATCAAAATTTTAAATAGTAAAACTACAAAAAATACTGTCCCGTAAAAAAATGGTAAAAATTTAGGACGTCACGTCCCTTAAAGACGAAAAACTTTGAGATGTTAAAATTTATCAAGAACCTCCTCATTTTTTGATAACGTTTATCAGAGGGAAATAATAGGACGGTCTGCGAAAGACTCACGTAGCAGTAGAAAGCGTGCGCATAGGCACTGGGGACAGTGGCTGCGTCCTCGAGGCTCCAGTGCGCCGGCACCGGCCACAAGAGCTCAGGAAGCGCCTTCACGCGCCCACTCGCTGCACCACTCCTCACTATGCCCATCACACGGTCGCCCCTGGGAACATTTTGTACAGTAGTACCAAGTTTATAATGCTTACGGATGTACTTGCTCGGTTGAATGTTATTAAAACCACGCGAACCAATAACGATTATTGTACAGTTGCGTGCAAAAAATGATAATGGTCGATTGATTTCGCGCCTGACGCATAACCAGATCTACGTTCGGTTAATTGACTGCACAGCAATCAATTTCTCCCTTTAACAGCGCAGCGATAAGGCTGATTATATTATCGAATGGTTTCGAGTATCGTACAGTAGTTGGGAAATGTTAGTCCCTGTTTGCGCGAACTAAAATTGACGAGCGGAATTATTTTCCTGGTCGTACTGTACTGTATTTTCTAGCACTTGTTGTTTTTTATGATCTTGCTCATTAACATACCTTTCAGTAACTCCACTAAAGTCCATTCCGAACGCAGTTGAATTCTTGACTGATATTTCTGCTGTGGCTCTCTTTGCATCATAGAAACTCAGTCCAGCATAATGAACCTGTATGCATTCTCATAAAATCAGTGAATTATTAGTATCTACAACTACCTACTGAGGAAGGAGAGTATGAAATCACATAATAATGTTAACCAACACGTAAATTATAGACAATGGAATGCTGTCAGTATTAAATGTAAACGATATACCGTTACAGGAATCCCTGGTCCAGCATCTTCAGGAATTTCTTCCCAATGTAGAGAATTTATGTCTCCAAGTTGTGCAATTCGAAGCGACATGACAGGTCTTGTGGCATCGTCACCTCTTTTCTCGTTAGTATCACTTAATGGAATATAGTATTCTCCTCCCCATGAGCCCTAAAATTTAAAAATCAACGTTTTAATCTGTTAACTGGAACAAATAATGGTTTATTTTTGAAAATACTTACTCGATTTATAACAGTAAAAGCGAGATCAAAGTTTGGCAAATTCTCCAAATCCTCATCAGGCGAGTTATCGTTTATCATTAAAACATTTATTTGGTTGGAGTCAGACTCTGATCTCCACTGTTTGACCAGATCTTTGAGTTCAACTGGCGCTGGATAAGAAGTTAAGATAACGAGCTTATGTTCTTTTGGTAAGTCTTTACGAGTAGCTTGCAGATATTCGAGGTCAGAGCTGGTTTTTACAGATACCGCAGCAGTAGTTGGAAATGGTTTAGATGGTCTGAATCGGGCTAGCTCTATTCTTGCTTTCTCTTTCCCTATAGCACAGACTTGGTGGAACAAACTTGTTGGGTATTTGTTCTCTGTTTCAACTCCAAGATTTATTATAAAGGTATCAGCCGGTACAGCGTTAAATAATGACTCGAATACCTAGGGATAAGACAATATTGTAGCCGATTACACAATAAAAGTTGTTGCAAACTGTGAGTTCACAAAGAATGCAAAATTAGATGATCGTCTATATACAGTTGTTTTGATTAACATATTGATTGATTGACTGAATTAGGTACCTTTTTATCCGAAAGAAGATTATCTATAAATAAAATATCAAGTTTCTTGAGTTCTTCATTCGATTCTTTGATGTCTTCCTTATTAATTTGAATCACATCAACATTTAGTTTTGGTGGACTGTTTAACAAATGCTTTATTTTATCCAAGAGACACATTTTTCTCGGCTCACTGACATAAAATAGTTTCAAACTTTTCTTGTTTAGATTTTCAGCAATAATTTGCAAGAAAACATACAACGAAGTAAAGATCTGGAATCGATGACAAATATTTGATTAAGTACCTAATTAATAAAATTATTTATTACTGTGTCTTATGTGATTTTTCACGTGACTATTGTCATCGATTTATGATGTTCTTATTGGACGATGAACAAGGTCGCGGTACCAAATAGTCCAAGTCTTATTTCGTCCAACCGTGAAAAACAATTAAACTTGCATTCTATCCAAGTGCAATTTGGTCCAAGTATCATTCCGTCCAAGTGCAATTTAGTCCTAGTACCATTCTGTCCAAGTGCAATTTAGTCCAAGTATCATTCTGTCCAGATAAAATTTGGTCCAAGTATCATTCAGTCCAAGTATCATTCGGTCCAGTGATATCACCGTTGGAGGCTTAATATTTTATTTTTTTTCCTTGGAAATGACTTATTTTACACTATTGGCATGCTTTATAAAAGAACCATTAATATTTGTACGCCTCATATATGCTGATATTTGTGATATCATTTGAATTACATTTAAAAACTGATTGTAGCCAAATGTCTAAACAAATAAATCCATTTCATTTCAATTAAGTATATTCTATTCTATTAAAAATAACTGTTCATACTTACATCGAGGTTTTCCTCTTGGAAGAAGGGAAAGAAACATAAATCCTTTAAAGCGGCTGATTGTCTGGTAAATACTTGTCTTTCTTTGAAGCTGATGTGTTCTACAACTAATCCACCACATCTGAAAGATGAAGAATTTCAGCGAAACCGAAAATTGCTGTAATCACAGAGTACCTACTTACTAGGTGTAATAAATGCAAAGGAATAAAACATTTGGATAAAGTTAAGGTAAGTGCTACCTTAATCGAGGTGTGCTAGGGAACGAGCTGAACCCACCCTGTTAAGAGGGGGAGGGGGGACTTTTTGTCCCCCCGTGTTTTTGAGGGTGTGGGCTACATATTTGAAATTTGACTTATTTTTCTCACGGGCCGCGGGCCGGGGCCCCTAGGCGGCGCGGCGTTGGGCCTATAGGCAGTTACTTAAATTGCCTCTTGTCCAATCCATCCATCCGTCTTGTTATCTATGGAATAATTCGGTTCTATTCGCGTGCGCGTACACGTGCGCTGTGGTCAAAAGAAACCTAAGATGCTCGTCACTATATAGGGTCCTTCTTAATATGCTGACACTTTATTGAAGTGGATGACCAGACTGTCAAACTGAACAACTTTCTCTGTGGCACTCAATCACGAAAAAAAATCTGCTGTCCCATACATTTAGCTCAAGTAGGTTTGCACTTTTGTATGGAACAGCAGATTTTTTTTCGCGATTTCGATGTTGGTCCCATAGAAAAATTGTTCAGTTTGATGGTCTGAACATCCTCTTAAAAAACTGTCAGCATATTAAGTTGGATTCTGTATAAGCTCGCTCCTCGCTATTCTAACCGACTGAGTCGGATCTGTGGTCCATAAACATGTTTTTTTACTTAATAAAGGAGGAGGGGGGAGACCTTCTCTTCTTCCCTTCCTCCTCCCTCCTATTTTCAGGCTGAAAGATAACTAAAATGAGACTTTTTTTTTTATTTAACCTCGAAAGTGTTTTCTTATTTATAAATGGGTGGTTCTACTCGACCTTCCCAACCCTCGTATCCCCTTCCCCCCTCGTGTCCAAAAACTTAAAAATAATACCTAAAAAAATAATTAATACTCATACATGGTTCTATCGTAAACTTCGTTGAATTCAGCATCAATCAGAGTGTTATGTGCAGTATTTGTTAAATGTTGTTTAACATCTATACAGAGATTCTTGATGTAAAGCGGCTGAGAAATTCCACTGTGAGGATGTCTGAGACAATTGAGTTGAAAGACTCCATCGAGGAATGTTACCCAATTGTTTTGCCAAGACAGTTGTGCGTGGTCCAGTGCAAAGTTAGCATTTTCAATACTGCAGAAATCACCTCTGGAAAAAAATAATTTTCAATAATTAGATCACTATTAATATACAATATGTAAACTGACTAAAGGCTACTACTTTAAATCACAAAGCCAACCCTTGGGAGAGGCCTATGTTCAGCAGTGGACGATGATGGGCTGATGATGATGATGATCCGAAACAGAGCTTCTTCTAAACATCCCCGTCTAAACAAACGCTCAAAAACGGCAAACGTACGTTCGTTTACGCAAACACACTCACACACACACACACATTTCACTTACATGCTCTTTTCTCAGAGAAAAATATTTCGCTATTGTGCCGCTAGTAAAAAAAAATTTACCTCAGTAATTTATTTGCTCGTTTGCTAACTTTAACTGTATTGTAAATTTAATTTGTATTTATTCTTTTAGTCTTAACTGTACTCTGAGTTGTGTTGTAAACATATATTAGTAATCCTCTATTTTGGACCATCGTACTCCAGGCATTCCCTTGTACGGGTCCTCAAGTAAACCGTATGTGTAAACTAATTTTAGTAAATAAATGATTTTGTAATTTTGTTTTTTTTCATGACTCTACCCATCAACCTGCACAACTTTTACTATGAGAGTAAAGCTGTCAGCGCTAAAAAAAATCAGCTCTTCAACGTATGAAACAGCTGATTTTATTTTTGTTCGACAGGTTTGCTCCCTTAGTAAAAGTTGTTCAGGTTGTTGATGGTTTGCCTTTAGTTCCGTGGTCCTTCTTAATACGCTGACGGATTTTTAATGAGTTGATCAGACAATCGCATCGAACTGGACCCAGGTTGAAATCGTGAAAAAAAAAACTACAATCCTTCTCGACCAGAAAGTATGGGAAAGTTGTTTTTTTTTCGTGATATCGATGTCAGTCCTATAGAGAAACTTGTTTTTGGTCTGATTATCCTCTTAAAAAAGTTATTCGGGAATCTTACGTGTATTGATATCCTTTCTCGTAGAACAATTTGTAGACATCACTTTGGGTTAAATCAGTAGAATAATTTGTAGTTGCATAAGAATGAGTCGGGGTGTGAAAATGTTTTACCAAATTGACGTAGCCCTCGGCAACGAGTCCGTATTCATAAGTTACCTGTGAAAATAGTATTTATATTTGACAGCAAAAAAAATCGTGTATCCTATATGGAATCATGCATGCATGCATCATAAGTATATGCTCACGACTATATTCCCCTAGGGGGTAGTCAGAAATATTCAGAAACCTCAGAACATCCACGTTTCACCAGTAGTACCGAAACTCTGTCCAGTGTGACGGGGGCTGAGCCCGTCGCCACTTATAATGGACAGTGGGTACAATACATGCCTCGAAATTGAAGCATGCAGGTTTCCTCACGATGTTTTCTTTCACCGACAAGCCAGTGGAGTTACAAATCTTACATAAATTCCGAAAAACTCATTGGTACGAGTCGGCCTGGACGGGGATCGAACCATCGCCTCCTGCACGGCACAGTCAAGGTTACTCGCCACTGGACCACCACGGCTTTTTTGAGGATTCGAATGACGATATCTTGAATAATTGTTTCCTGGAACACCCCGGCTCGATGCTTCATAAACTTCATAATATAGGGTCCAACTTAAAATGCTGACACTTTTTTAAGGGGTGATCAGACCGTCAAACTAAACAACTTTTTCTATGGGACCAACATCGAAATCTTAAAAAGAAATCTGCTATCCCTTACATTTGGCTCAAGTAGGTTTGCAGTTTTGTATTGAAGAGCTGATATTTTTTTCGTTATTTCGATGTTGGCGTTGTAGAGAAAGTTGATCAGTTTGACGGTCTGATCATCCCCTCCTCTCCTCATCCCAGGAACCCGAAGAAGAATTTTACTAAAGAGATGCTTACCTCAAATCTTCCACTGGCTCTTTGCAAAGCTACCTCTAGGTGTAGTGAGGTGTCGTAGTACAGCGGTGGCTGTTCGTATAGTTTAATATTCTGGAATTGAACTGACGGGTTCTTTTTCGGCTGACCGATGGTCATCGCAAGGGTATCCCATACAGCTATCAGAGCTCCCGCAAACGGAAATACTCTCACTCCTAAAAATAGTACCAACGATGATGAGGGCAGAAAAATTATTTAAAACACACATGTTTTTTATAATTATAGAGGGTCCGACTTAATATGCTGACCGTTTTTAACAGGATGATCAGGCCATGAAACTGAACAACTTTCTGTATATGGGACCAAGGTCGTAACCGTTAAAGAAAATCTGCTGTTCCGTATATTTAAACCTGCAAACCTACTCAACCTCTATGTATGGAATGGCAGATTTTTTTTGTCGCGACTTCCCGTCAAGAAATTTGTTCATGTTGCTTAGTTTGATGGTCATCCTCTTCAAAAACGGACAGCATATTAAGAATTTATAGATCTGTATTGAAACTGTGTTTTTGAGAAAAGTAATAAAGAGATTTAGCATACCTTCAATCTTATGCCCTTTTAAATAATAATTTTCTTCATCAAATATCGATATGATCGGTTTATATATTGCCTCTTGCTTTCTTTCGAGATCCACGTACTGACAGATTGGTCTGGAATAGTACATTATGATACAAGTGAGCAAAGTTGGTCGTTACAGCCGAGGTGGGATTGCAACACGAGCCGCAGGCGAGTGCTGCATACCTAGCCGAGGCTGTAATGACCAGCGCTCACGCGTTTCATACGACGTTTTTCAACATACTTGCGAGGAAAAAGTAATAAAATCTCGTAAAATACAACAATTTTAGACAAATATTTGAGAAAAATGGCGCTAGGCTTCTTTTTTTTTGCGTTTCATGCCTTTGGTTGAGATAGCTATGCGTGCACAGGTCGATGAAGAGGCAATGACTTTAGCCGACATTCAACCAAGAACATTTTGTTGCAAACAACCTAATATTAAAAATGTTACAAATTAAATATTTATGTATTTATAACACAAATTAATGTTAATTTGTGAACTTAAATAAATTGTTTGATGAAATGAAGCGTTTATTTACCATATTTTAACTAAAACTGATTAATTGATTCGGAAAAAAGTTTGTTTTTTTTACATAAAATCTCTTTGCTGAGATTTAAAAAAAACTATAGAAAAAAAAGTACCGCACTAGTGCGATAATGTAATCATTTTCGCACGCGTGTTCTACAAGCTGCATTATGTACCTAAAAGCGGTGCAATAAGAGCCACTTTACGAGCAAGTATGTTCAAAAAGAAATTATTTTATTAAAGATGACGACAATCAACAAATCATAATAACTCATTATTATATCTTACAATTTATCGCCGTAGAACCATTCCACTAAATGCGATAGTGACTGCGTTTCTGATGAAATTGGAAACTCGATTTTTGGATACAACACACTGATGTCCATGTTAAATCCTTCCAAATAGAGACTGAAATAAAGTTTTATAAATGTTCTCTGAATCCAAGGATAGGTAGAATTATGTCAATAGTAATGTTAATAAAACACTGACTTTCCAAGAGCCTGTAAGAAGAAGAGAGCATTGTCCTCATGACCACGCTTTGTGAGCGGGATACAATGTTTGTCATCAGTGAGTGAACGCTTCAAAATAGGTCGCAGAAGACTATGCGGAGCAATTTCAACTAGCACAGCGTTCATTGGCACATGTCTTAATGATTCTTCGAAATATACCGGACTCTGTAAGAGACGAAGATAAGCGATTAAGAAACTATGACTGTAACGTCTACTTATTTCGTTACGTATGGGAACACAGAACAGTCAAATATCAAAACAGATTAAGTTCTAATGACAATCGTGCTAGCACGTCTGTAGGTACACTCCATCCTTATGTAGGTATTTTAAACTTCTTGGCTCCATCCATTGACTATTTATATGTGGACTGGTTACGCGTGTAATTCTACTAACAAACATTTCTGCCACTTTTTGCGGGGGGCGAGGTAACATGAAATCCGCAACTTTGGATTTTATTCCCCATAACTTTAGATTCTAATTTTGAATGTTAAAAATCATGAAAAGTAGTCTCGTGTGAACCCCAAACGTTCTAAGTTCGAAGTTATTATTTCGCAATTACAGGCTGTCTCGTTTGTGATAAGGTGTAAAATTGAATGTAAATGCACAAGATCAATTGTGCTTATACCGTGGCAGAGGGGAAATGCTACCGCAAGGCTAGTCCTTATAATAATTAGTCCAAGATTGACGAAGAATACTATAGACGCCGGGTCTAGTACAAAATTCTCGAAAAAAGTGTCCGAGACTAAACTACACCAACCTAAGTACGTGTAGTAATATAAACCAACTAAAAAGATTGAAAATGCTGAAATTCTTTCCCACTCCGCCATCGTGGCACGGTGCGCGCTGCGCCCGCGCGTGCGCGTAGCCGGTCAAACGAAGACTGTCGCGTAATTGGTTCCCATTTTACTATTTTGTGCTCTTTTGATCGCGGACCCTTCGTCCAGTAGTTGGTAGGTCAATGGCTCCATCCGATCCGCACGCAGCTAGCAAGTCACCCCACAGAGTACTTTTATATGACCTTGCTCTGAGGTCAGCCCACCCCGCGTCTATGCGTCCATTACCGCCCATTTACTGTACCAATACGTCACAATGACCGTAGGTTAATTTATAAAATATTGAGTCTACATAAACTAACCAAGAGATTATTGGTATGATACTCGGGCGAGGAATACTTAGCAGAAGGTGTATCCCATCTATCTTCAGGATAACATGTTGAAATCCAGCGCTGGCTTCTTAGCTTTGGAGTACTACCGATGTCTTTTATATACTGCAATAGTTTGGGTCCTGTAAAACAGAACACGTTTTACTGTAATTACGCCCAGATAAATATATTTCTTACTTCAACAGGATATGCAAATTACTTTACCTCCTTCAGCTATGTAGCGGGAATGATACGCAATGTTTGAGCACTGCACCTCCTTGGCGAAGATCCCCTCAGCTGTTAGCTTGGCAACAAACTCCTGCATTATTTCAACTGGTCCTGAGATGGTGGAGGAGGTGGGCCCGTTGCGGCATGCTACTTCGATTTCCGGTGGTAGTATCTTTGAGATCTGTCAGAGCAAGCAAGTTAAAATTTTGACATTATACAACGTGTTAATGAATTAACGCAAAACTAGAAAGTAGTTTGTTTAGAATCGAGAGCAGAATCGAATTATCATGTTTTCAACATAGGTAATCTTTTTCAAAATATTAAGTAATTTGTTTGTTAGATTTAAAATTTACTGAACTCTATCTCAACCCACCGCTCGGGCACTCTCACCCTACTTACTACCAACACAAGATTCTTAAAATGTATCCATGAGCACGTTAGCGCTTTCATTAATTGCTGAAATGATAACAAATCATTTATGCCTCAAAACTTAAAATGCGAATAAATCAAAATAATGAAATTATTGTTTCAATATAATTATTTTGTTATAAATCAGTTGGGGTGTATTAGGTTTTGCGCTTATTCATTAACACGTTGTATAATAGAGACTCAAATAACCACATTACCTTGTAGTATAGAATCTTTCAACCAAAGGGCAATAGAGATGGCTATGCTCGGAGTTTTCTTGCGAGATCGCATCAGAAATGAAGAGATTCACAGAAGAACCAAAGTAGCTGACATAGCACAAATCATTGTTAAACTCAAGTGGCAATGGGTGGGGCACATTGCTCATTGTTCGTAGTGGCCGAAGAGTTCTCGAGTGACGATCGCGTACTGGAAACCACAGGGTAGTCCGACAAGTTGGATCAACGAAGACTTGGTGATGGCGAAGGGAACCCATTGGATGAGGGCAGCGCAGGACCGGTTGTTGTGGCGATCCTTGGACGTCTATCGGCTAATATAATGATAGAATATGTAAATATGATTAGTTTCAAAGCGTTACCTGCTTATAGCCAATGCCCACAGCCGCCATAGACCCTTTGATGAATTTAGTTTCGATAGACACCAGGCCACGATAGTATGCAATCAGCATCATCTCCTCAGCCGTGCAGCATCCATCGGCATACGCGCATCCAATTTCACCCAAGCTATGTCCTGTACAAATACAGTTTATAATTTGACAATATTTGCTTGAACATCACTTTCAACATAAATTCTTGGCCTCCTGGGAACTCCTCTGACTCAGATGGGCGCTTTGGAGGATATTTTTATTTGTAACTTGCCCAAGACTTTGTCCGCGTGGACAACTGATTATTACAAATAATTCTTACAAAACCACATGAAAATTAATCATTTGTGATATCCAATAAATATACTATACAGGGTCCTTCTTAATACGCTGACACTTTTTTAAGGGGATTATCAGACCGTCAAACTGAACAATTTCTCTATGGCACCAACTTAAAATTCGCGAAAAACAAAATCTTCTGTTCCATACAAAACTGCAAATCTACAAGCCAAATGTATGGTTCGCGATTTCGATGTTGGTTCCATAGAGAAAGTTCAGTTTGACGGTCTGATCATCCCCTTAAAAAAGTGTCAGCATATTAAGAAGGATCCTATATTCTTCTTCTTATCGTGTGGGTAGCAAGCCCTGGTGTCAACGTTTTTTCAGACCGCCTTATGTATTTTCTGAATCCGATTTTTATGTAACGACTTCTACCACCAGAGATAGTAGCTGGGACCAACGGCTTAACGTTCCATCCGAAGCACGGAATCATCTTTCTTTTCAGACAATCAGGTGATTCAGCCTGCAATGTCCAACAGATGAGCATAGCATAGCATATGCTCACGACTATATTCCCAGAGGGGGTCCAACAGATGAACTGGAGAAAAACGCGCAAAGTGTCATATCACTAGGTGTCCCCCGTGGGAATCGAACCCAAGACCTCCGTGTCAAGAGCCCACTGCCCATTGCTCTTAACCATGAGACCACGGAGGCAGTTAGATCCTGTATAAATAGTCTGAATCTTAAATCATACCTATGATATTATCTGGAACTAATCCTACAGCTTGTAGAATATCAGTAAGTCCGATTTGTATGGCAGCAATACCCACAAACGAGTTCAAAACATTATCGAATGTGGTTTTGTCTGTCGAAGTTATAATATTAATAACGTCAACTCCTTTGGGTTCTAAAATACGATGGCACCTGAAAAATTTTGAATCATCGTTATGAAATATAGCTTTTACATACATGATCCTTCTTAATATGCTGACACTGTTTGAAGAGGATCATCAGACCGTCAAACTGATCAACTTTCTCTATGGCACCAACATCGAAATCGCGAAAAAAAAAACTGCTCTTCCATACAAAACTGCAAAACAACTCGAGGCAACTGTATGGAACAGCAGAATTTTTGTTCGCGATTTCGATGTTGGTCCCATAGAGAAAGTTGTTCAGTTTGACGGTCTGATCATCCCCTTAAAAAAGTGTCAGCATATTAAGTTGGACCCTATACAGAGTGTAAGTGACAGCCTAGCAAATACTGAAACCGTGAACTCAGACCATCAAACTGAACAACTTTCACTATGAAGCCTACATTTGAGTCGGATAGGTACAGAAGTTTTGTATGGGATAACTGATTTTTTTTGCGTTTCCTGAAGTAGGCTCCATAGTGAAAGTTGTTCAGTTTGATGGTCTGAGTTCACCGTTTCAGTATTTGCTAGGCTGTCAATTAGACCCTGTATACAACGTGTTAATGAACGCAAAACTATAAAGTAGTTTGTTTAGAATCTAGAGCAGAATTGAATTATGATGTTTTTAACATAGGTAATTTTTTTCAAAATATTAAATAACTTGTTTGTAAAATTTAAAATTTAATGAACTCGATCTCAACCCACCGCTCGGGCGCTCTTATCCTACTTACTACCAAAACAAGATTCTTAAAATGTATCCATGAGCACGTTGGCGCTTTCATTCATTGCTGAAATGATAATAAAAAAATTTGCCTCAAAACTTAAAATGCGAATAACTTAAAATTTTAACTATCAAAAAAATTCAAATATTGTTTCAATGGAATTATTTTGTTATAAATCAGTTGGGGTGTATGAGGTTTTGCGCTTATTCATTAACACGTTGTATAATAATAATAAAAGACGTTTATTCAACCACACTTACAATAACAAAAGAACAATATTTATAAAATAGCTAATATGTAAATTATACATTTTTGAAAGTGCAGTAGAATAGGACAGAGCCTCAGCATTGCTGCTGTTTTTCAGTCTCTTCCTTACGACTCAACTGCCCGAAATTGCTCGAGCGGAGAACTTAATTTCTAATCTATAATAAATGCTTATACAGTAAAATAGTAGGTAGTGCTAGTTATGTATGTATATCGGCCATCACAAAATTAAAGCAGAAAATTGCAGTTAAAGGACAAATACAACGTGTTAATGAATAAGCGCAAAACCTTATACACCCCAACTGATTTACAACAAAATAATTAGATTGAAACAATAATTTCATTATTTTGATAGTTAAAATTTAAAGTTATTCGCACTTTAAGTTTTGAGGCATAATGATTTGCTATCATTTCGGCAATGAATGAAAGCGCTATCGAGTTCATGGATACATTTTAAGAATCTTGATTTGGTAGTAAGTAGGGTGATTGTGCCCTTGCGGTGGGTTGAGATGGACTTAAAAAGTAAATTTTAAATTTTACAAACAATTTTTTTAATATTTTGAAAAAAAATTACCTATGCTATGATAATTCGATTCAGCTGTCGATTCTAAACAAACTACTTTCTAGTTTTGCGTTAATTCATTAACACGTTGTATATGCTGCATTATGTCTTACCGTTCAATAGCTTTTGCAAAGATGGGTAGCTTCATGAGTTGAGTTCCCATACCAGGCCACTGGGATCCCATGCCGCTGTAGACAAACCACAGTGGTCTTCTTACTTCATCATGGTATTCCACTGTCTCACGAAGCGCTACTGCTTTGTTCTCTTTCGTAGCTAAAATTAAAAGACATGTCATTCTATTATATCAACTGGATGCATTGACTTACAAAGTTATGGACGCCGGGTCTAATTCAAAGTTATTGAACAAAGTGTCTCAGACTAACCTACATAAACGAAAGTACATGTTAGTTACACTGGGTGTTACAAAAGTAAAAAGTGAAATTTAAAACTTTTAAGGGGATTGTTTAGACCATCAAACTGAACAACTTTCACTATGGAAGCAACATCGGAATCTCGAAAAAAAAAAACACTTGTCCCATACATTTAGCTCGAGTAGATTTGTAGTTTAGTATGGAACATCAGTTGTTTTTTCGCGATTTCGATGCTGATCCCATAGTGAAAGTTGTTCAGTTTGATGGTCTAAACCACCCCCTTAAATGTTTATTTGTATTTTTGTAACACCTTGTATAATCCAATTAAAACACTGAAACTGATGACATTTTATTTTGTTTGCGTAGTTTTTACAAATTGTTACAGCACAGCAGCACGGCATGCAGACGTACGCGTAGTCCGTCAAATAAACGAAGACTGGTGCGTAATTGTTTCTCTTTTGGCTCGGACACTTTTGAGCGCGGACTCTACGTCCAGTAGGGAGTAAGTCAATTACTGGAGATCTCTGAATGTAGGTATCTATTTCCAAATGGACAACATTTCATTTTATGAAAGGTTCCTAAATTCGAAATCCATTTAGAGATTGTGTGATTCGACGCATATATACAACGTGTTAATGAATAAGCGCAAAACCTCATACACCCCAACTGATTTATAACAAAATAATTAGATTGAAACAATAATTTCATTATTTTGATAATTAAAATTTAAAGTTATTCGCAGTTTAAGTTTTCAGGCAAAAATGATTTGTTATCATTTCAGCAATGAATGAAAGCGCTAGCGTGCTCGTTGATACATTTTAAGCATCTTGTTTTGGTAGTAAGTAGGGTGAGAGTGCCCGAACGGTGGGTTGAGATGGAGTTCAGTAAATTTTAAATTTCACAAACGAATAATTTAAAATTTTGAAAAAAAATTCTTATGTTGAAACCATGATAATTCGATTCTGCTCTCGATTCTGAACAAACTACTTTCTAGTTTTGCGTTAATTCATTAACACGTTGTATAGGTCTGCCAGAGCCGTATGGTTAAAAGCCCCATAAAAAAAGGTTGAAATGAAATTTTAAAAAGTTATCCGCCAAATTCTAAAACGACAATAGAAAATGACCTAGGTCGCCGAAATGGATTTTTCTACCCATTATTTTTCGAATTGTTAGAAAAATAGAAAGTTAGGATGAAAGAGATCTTTCCTGGCTGCCATATCTATTGAATTTTAAAGTTTTTTCAATACCTATGCCACCTTCCTGAGTTTTTTCCATGGTATAGACGTTAGTAATTATAGTACTCTGTGGTATAGAAAATACCATACCCAAGAAGCCATATGCTAGCTTCCTGCTACAGAAAAAAACATTATACAGCAATTATATGAATTCTTTATTATGAATTCAGAATTCAGAATGAAATCGGAAAAATCAATATCTCTTATTTTTAACTTTTTTATATATTTTCTATCAAAACAATAAGTGTTATAAAACGAAATGTTCCAGATGTACATTTATGATAATATCAAACCTTACGGTAGTATATAGGGTCCTTCTTAATATGCTGACCCTTTTTTAAGAGGATGATCAGACCATCACACTGAACCACTTGCTATGGGACCAACATCGAAATCCCGAAAAAAAAAACTGTTGTCCCATACATTTGGCTAAAGTATGTTTGCAGTTTTGTATGGAACAGTTGATTTTTTTTTCGCGATTTCGATGTTGGTCCCTTAGAGAAAGTTGTTCAGTTCGATGGTCTGATGATCCCCTAAAAAAGTGTCAGCATATTAAGAAGGACCACATAGTACTCTGTGATCAAACTATGAACAGAACATACCAAAAATGCTAAATCCTCGAGCAAGATGTTTAGGAATTCGCTTCTTATGAACATTATGTAACATTGCTATGTGTTCAGGATCTAATGGACGTTCTTTAACGTCATCGAGTATCTTCTGTACGCATGATTCCTGCCGCCCCGAGACTGTCACTAAATATGGTAGGTCTGTACTGTAGCGTTCGACTTCCTGAAATTATTAAAGAGCGCAATATCTTATAAATAAAGCCGCGGTGGTCCAGTGCAGGAGGCGATGGTTCAATCACCATCCAGGAGTGCGATTTTTAAATCTCATTAGCTGAGCTCAGCAGTTTTAAATGTCAAAATAACTATGGAGATATGCATCTTTCTACCGCTGATTTGACTTTCAAAAATCATACTTCAGGAGTGCGATTTTTGAAAGTCGAATCAGCAGTAGAAAAATTCATATTTCCTTGGTAATTTTGACATTTTCAACTAGCTCAGCGAATGAGATTCAAAAATCGCACTCCAGGCCGACTCGTACCAATGAGTTCTTCGGAATTTATGTACGATTTGTAACACAGGCTTTTCGGTGAAGGAAAACATCGTGAGGAAGCCTGTATGCTTCAATTTCGAGGCATGTATTGTACCTATTGTCCAGTATAAGTTGCGACGGGCTCACTCCCCCTCACACTGGACAGATTTTCGGTACTGCAGTGAAACTTGGATGTTCTGAGGTTTCAGAATATCTCTGACTACTCATCGGGGAGAATATATTCGTGAGCATATGCTTATGCTTCTATTAAATAAATAGTCAATCTTTTGAATCTACTAAAAGATATCATTCATTTTGGTCCGAAACACATAAATGCGGCCAAAAAAAATTGCGGTATTCTGTTAGAACTTCTCCGTCTAACACTCAGTTGGAGAAACGTTCATTAAAGTTAATCTTCCATTAAATATCTTGCTAGCTTTTACTACGTCAACGAGACAAAAAGTGACAGCAAGAGATTTAATGGAGGATTAACTTTAATGAGCGTTTCTGCAACTGGGTGTAAGTAATTATTGCAATAAAGTTTTTTTTTATGATGTCTTTAACGGCTCGGGATACTAGTCCTTTTGAGCCATTAGTATTTTTTTTCTTTAAATTCTTTTTTGATGATGGGATGATAGATGACGATGAATCTGTGGTCGATTTCGTAAGCTTGCGCGTTGCCGCCAAAATGATCATGTACGAGTTAACTTGAACCCAAACTACTCTTAATGTTCTGTTATCGTATTTATTTGAGATTCCTGTTACGTCGGTCGCTTTACGCAACTGTTTGGTACACAATCCGGACGAAATTATGTCACAAACACTAAAACCAATAGCAATGGCGCCAAGCAAACTCTATTGCAATAAAGCTGTGGGCAGTGTGACCATAATTGGCAGATTTCTGCCATCATGGACTGATATTTCTCTAAAATTACACATGCTTATAATTATAATGAGAAAGTGATTTCAAACTCTATAGAATATTATGCATCATTCGTATTAGGATTCCATACGGAATAGGATATGTAACAAAAATGTCACTACATGATGGGTTGTTCATTTATTACGTAAGACAATAAAATTTTAAGCACTTTTAATATGGGCGGGCTACGTTACTTACGTACCAAAATTGCCCCCCTCCCCCCAATTACGTAATAAATGAACAGCTCATCATGTAGTCATATTTTTGTAATGGCAGAAATCTGTCACAAATGGTCACACTGGCCGTAAAGCCAATTACCGAGTTTGCTTGGCGCCATTGCTCTTGGTGTGTTTCGTGTTATTTGAAATTCGTAAAAAATTGGTTTTAGTGATATTTGTGACATAATTTCGTGTGGATTGTGTACCAAACAGTTGCGTAAAGCGACCGACGTAACAGGAATCTCAAATAAATACGATAACAGAAAATAAGTTTTGATTCAAGTTAACTCGTACATGGTCATTTTGGCGGCAACGCGCGAGCTTACGAAATCGACCACAGATTCATCGTCAAAGAATAAAGAATATATAGGAAAAAATAACGAATGGCTCAAAAGGACTAGTATCCAGAGCCGTTAAAGAAATTATAAAAAAAAAAAAAGCCAATTACCTTTTTATCAAAAACTAAAAACACAGTAACAGCTGTCCTGTAAATGCTAAAACGGAAAAGTTCTAACAGAATATAGGATTCGTTTTCGGCACTTTCACATTTGGACCTAAAATACAGGGTTTTTTAAGAGGATGATCAGACCATCAAACTGAACACCTTTCTCTTTGGGACCAATGTTGAAATCACGAAAAAGAAATCAGCTGTCCCATATAATTGGGTCCAGTAAGA
This sequence comes from Agonopterix alstromeriana, assembly GCA_963924505.1. Lineage (NCBI taxonomy): Eukaryota > Metazoa > Arthropoda > Insecta > Lepidoptera > Depressariidae > Agonopterix > Agonopterix alstromeriana. Next base: position 360,079 of record OZ004681.1, on the reverse strand, counting down.
TTTCAGTTTAGTATGGAACACCAGATTTTATTTTCGCGATTTCGACATTGGTCCCAAAGTGGTTCAGTTTGATGGTCTGATCATTCTCTTAAAAAGTGTCAGCATATTACGAAGGACCCACAGGATACAGGATGTTACAAAAGTAAAAATAAAAATTTTAAATGTTTAAGGGGGTTGTTTAGACCATCAAACTGAACAACTTTGACTATGGGACCAACATCGAAACCGCGAAAAAAAAAATCTGCTGTCCCATACATTTGGCTCGAGTAGGTTTGCAGTTTTGTATGCGACAGCTGATTTTTTTTCGTGATTTCGACATTGGTCCCATAGAGAAAGTTGTTCAGTTTGATGGTCTGGTCATTAATCTGGTCTTAAATAAACGCGGATGTATTAATTAGTTGTAGAAAATAACCTTTGGCTTGAAACATCCACGAAGAAGAATGTGGCCATTGATCCCAGTAAGAGAGAGACTGTTGACGGCTGCGTAGGATCTTTGGAAGTCATGATGGTCAGTTAGGATGCGCATGCGCCCATCCCTCAGAGCCATCACGTCCCGCCGCGGGTTGTCACAGTTTATATTACCAGCTAGCACCCCTCTCTGGTACCCTAAGATTGTCTGTAATATTTGAGGTAGTTTTAACATTTAACAATAAAATAAACAATAAAAAAAAAATCTTTATTTTTTTACATAATTTGAATTCGGTACTCATTTCAAGTTTTTTTTTGGAGGGCTGAAACGAAAACCATTTCGAGATAATTGTCTCAATAACAATATTTTCTATGTCAGAGATTTTAAGATGAAAGGATTACAGACATTTTTAATAAAATAACGTCGTTTTTCGGTCCGTCCTGTGACGTCACTGGAAAACCTGTGAACTCCTTGGTAAACTTAAATGAACTTAAAATAACTGGCCATTAAGAAGAAAAATACATTCACAATGTCATAATTTGGCATTTTGATGTTGCTGTTTCTGTTTCCAGTAAACAGTTAGAAAGAGGAGGTAGGTGATTTTTATTTTTAGTAAATCAGAAGTTATTTCATCACCATTTTTGCATATATAGATTACAGATAAAAATAATTGAAAAATTTAATTTATATTGATAAACTCAATGAATCGCAATAAAATGAAATAGGTGTCTTAAAATTATGTTTCAATCCGTAAAAAATATAAAATGAAGACCAAAAAAAAACTTGACATACCGAATTGAGATCCACCCTTTGAGCAAGATATCTGGCAACACAGAATCGCATTTTTTTACGCTCCAATATGCTGTGCTGTCAGATGAGGCTCAGCCCTATATGCTAGTATTGTGACAAACTTTCATTTCAAACAAACGCGTTCATGTCTAATAGTACACACGGCGACACATCAAGCTATACAAAACCAAAATAAGCTGACCGCGCGTAGGTAGAAGTAACGTATAAAGTCGCGCTGCCAGCTTATGTTGGTTTTGTATAGCTTGATGTGTCGCCGTGTGTACATTATTGCAGCGGCCAGCAAAAGAGGCATTATGGACGAACGTGTAAATGTGGCCCGATGCATACGTAATATACTACATACGTAAGGCCATCAAAGCCTAGTTGTGGCCAAGGCTTGTATTATTGCTTTTCTCAAATAATGCGCGGAAATTAAATACAATTACTTTTCAAAATAAATGACGAACAACGAACAAAAATAATTGTTCCCTCGTTAAAGTGTACATTTTTTTTTTCAATATTAGCAAGCCAGTTCGAAATTTAAATAAAACCTTTGATAATGTTACCTCCTTGGTTGCCATGTTTCGGAGTAAAAGATCGTTCTATTTTTGAATAACACGATAGATATGAGTGTACTATGTAATTTATTTGGCCGCTAAACCACAACAGATGTGGATTTTCATACAACTTTTGCCGGCCGCTGCAATTACGATTTATCTCGAAGAAGGTTGTCAGAATAATACTCAAATGTCTACCTTTATGATTCCTGTTATACCAGCAGCGGTATCAGTATAGCCTACATTAGACGTTACACTTCCAACCAGTAAGGGTATTTTCCGATCCTTGCAAAATAACTCTTCCAATACTTGTAGTTCCATTTTGTCAACTTCTGGAATAGCTGTTGAAATAATATTCTTTAAGGGAATATAATTCGGAGCGCGCTCCATACAAACGGAGTCTGGTGATATTTTCAATACTAACCGATTAAAGTCAATGAAATTATGCACAAGCAATCTAGAAACAAATCTCTATGCATGTATCGAGACAGATTTTCTTTAAAATGTACAGTTTTAAAGTTACAGTGCCTCAAAGATTTCCATACAAATCTTAAATTAATCCTAGCATTGAAACTGTATATTTTAACGAAAATCGGATGCGATACAAGCATAGATATTTGTTTCTAGATTGTTTCTGCAAAATTTCATTGAGTTTAATTAGTTAGTATTGAAAATATCACCAGACTTCGTTTGTATGCAACGCGCATATACGCATTCGGAATAAACTTCTCTTAAGATAGATTGATTTGTTTAAATGATTTATTGTTTGTAAAGTTAAGGAAAAGTATCATTAACCTTTAAACCACATATTCTACCCATCAAACTGAACAACTTTTACTAGGGGAGTAAACTTGTCCGAACAAAAAAAATCTGCTGTCTCATACATTTGAGTCGAGTAGACATTGCAGTTTAGTATGGAACAGCTGATTTTTTGGGTGGGTAGACTATGTGGTTTAAAGGTTAGTCATACCTTACACCATGTATGAAGCGTTTAATTTTCCACCCTGTATATTAGAAGATTTTTTTTCGTTTAGTAATCAAAGGTTGCAAAGTCGGATAGCAGCGAAAAGGGCACCTTCAATTCCTAGCCACGATTGGCTAATTGTTTTCGCGCCCTTTTCGCTGTTATCCGACTTTGCACCCTTTGATTTCTAAACGACATCGGATTTTGTCGGGGGTCTCTGCGCAAACGAAGATTGGCGAGGGTAATGGTTTTGATTGATTGAGGTTGATTGGGGAAGGGTTGATTATTTTCCTATTCGTAGTCTAGTAACATTGACCAGTTATACATACGCAGACAGTTACACTTAGCTAACTCCTTATGATAGCTTATACAACATGTTAATGAATTAACGCAAAGCTAGAAAGTAGTTTGTTTAGAATCGAGAGCAGAATCGAATTATCATGGTTTTAACATAGGTAATTTTAATCAAAATATTAAGTAATTTAATTGTACAATTTAAAATCTACTGAACTCGATCTCAACCCACCGCACGGGCACACTAACCCTACTTACTACCAAAACAAGATTCTTAAAATGTATTCTTAATCTTGATACGTTAGCGCTTTCATTAATTGCTGAAATGATAACAAATCATTTTTGCTTCAAAACTTAAAATGTGAATAACCTTAAAATTTTAACTATCAAAATAATGAAATTATTGTTTCAATCTAATTATTATGTTATGAATCAGTTGGGGTGTATAAAGTTTTGCGCTTATTTATTATCACGTTGTATAGTCTACAAAAGTTATTATTTAGTGCGCCTTTGTATAAATATATATTTCGCTTGATATCCTATAACTGTGGCCGTAAGTATGTGATGTAAATGTGAATGTGAATAAATATCTTTTTATCTATCTTATTAATTAAGAATAGAAATAGAAATAGAAATCGATTTATTATGTGCATAATGTCAAGAAGTTGTCCACAAAATATTATAACAGTTCAATATGCTCTGCCTTTAAGAGGATATGTGAAAAAAGTTGGATTCTTCAAAGCATTATATCTCATGAAGTACTAACAGTAGGAGTATGATTTGCGGATATGTGTAAATTGAACATATAATTGAAGTTTTGATTAGAACCAAAACACGAATAAGACACATTTTCTCGATAGAAAAACAAGCCAAAGTAGCCTCCGTCTTTATCGATAAACGCTTGGAAGTGCTAAACGGTGAATATTAGAAACAAGGGGCTAGATTTAAAAAAAAGAAATTGATTTTTTATAAATTTTGATTAGAGCAGAATTGAACTTACATAAATAGTACAATTACAATTAAATAAAGTTTGTTTTATGCTTGCGTCGTTTCAGGCGCGCGCGCCGCCCTGTCTCTTTCTCTCGCATCAGGCAGTAATATAAGCTATCACACGCCCATTTCGCTTCAATTATTTTTCGACATAGGCCCTTAACAGGCGTATAATAAAATTCATAATCGAATGTCAAACAAATCTATTAGGTACTCAAAATAAATTAAATAATAAAGAAAAATTAACCTGAGATAAATTAAATAGTCATTAACTCATTAGATAAGAACATTAAAATTAAAATTATCACAATAACTGTTATAGTTATTGTGATTATTTTAATTTTAATGTTAGTTCTTATTATCTTATAATTAGTTTTACATGTCAATTCTCGGACCCATAAATATGTCGGTATTTATACAACGTGTTAATGAATTAACGCAAAACTAGAAAGAAGTTTGTTTAGAATCGAGAGCAGAATAGAATTATCATGGTTTCAACATAGGTTTTTTTTAACAAAATAATAATAAATTTGTTTGTTAAATTTAGAATTTACTAAACTCAATCTCAACCCACCGCACGGGCACACTCACCCTACTTACTACCAAAACAAGATTCTTAAAATGTATTCTTGATACGTTAGCGCTTTCAGTCATTGCTGAAATGATAACAAATCATTTTTGCTTCAAAACTTAAAATGTGAATAGCTTTAAAATTTTAACTATCAAAATAATGAAATTGTTGTTTTATTCTAATTATTATGTTATGAATCAGTTGGGGTGTATAAGGTTTTGCGCTTATTTATTATTTATTAACAAAATAATTAGATTAAAACAATACTTTCATTATTATGATAGTTAAAATTTAAAGTTATTCAGATTTTGTGTTTTCAGGCAATAATGATATGTTATCATTTCAGCAATGAATGAAAGCGCTAGCGTGCTCGTGAATACATTTTAAGAATCTTGTTTTGGTAGTAAGTAGGGTGAGTGAGCCCGTGCGGTGGGTTGAGATCGAGTTCAGTAAATTTTAAATTTTACAAAAAAATATTTAATATTTTGAAAAAAATTACCTATGTTGAAAACATGATAATTCGATTCTGCTCTCGATTCTAAACAAACTACTTTCTAGTTTTGCGTTAATTCATTAACACGTTGTATATTTCGCTTGATATCCTATAACTGTAAGGATGTAATGAAAATGTGAATGTAAATAAATATCTCTTTATCTATCTTATTAATTAACCTTACCTGCTCCAAACCCTTCCACATATTCAACCAAAGAGGGGGATATCTGTGCTTCATTGTAGAACTCTCGTAGAAATCTAATCAATACGGCAGGGTCACGGTGATGTCCTGTAGTATCATCTTTCTTTTCGTCCGGTATAGCGTACCCTGTCTTTATATGACAAACTTGAGCGTACATTCTGGAAGAATACACGATATGGAAAATTTATCATTTTTAAACCACTTGGTAATACAAGGTAATTCTTAATATGCTAACACTTTTTTAAGGGTATATTACTGTGGGCGCGCTCCATACAAACGAAGTCTGGTTTTCAATACTAATCATTTAAACTCAATGAAATTTAGCAAAAACAATCTAGAAACAAATCTCTATGCTTGTAACGTGCCAGATTTTCCTTAAAATGTACAGTTTTAAAGTTACAGTGCCTCAAAGATTTCCATACAAATCTTAAATTAATCCTAGCATTGTAACTGCATATTTCAACGAAAATCTAACACGATACAAGCATAGAGATTTGTTTCTAGATTGTTTCTGCAAAATTTCATTGAGTTTAATTGGTTAGTATTGAAAATATCACCAGACTTCGTTTGTATGCAACGCGCATTTACGCATTCGGAATAAACTTTTCTTAAGGGGATGATGAGATCGTCAAACTGAACAACTTCCTCTATGGCACCAACATCGAAATGGCAAAAAAAAATCTGCTGTCCCATACATTTGGCTCAAGTATGTTTGCAGTTTTGTATAGAGCAGCTGAATTTTTTTTCGCGATTTTAACGTTGGTCCCTTAGAGAAAGTTGTTCAGTTTGATGGTCTGATAATCCCCTTAAAAGTGTCAGCGAAGGACCCTATAGTTGTGTTTGTACAGTTTTGTTTATGTGTTGTTTGCTTTGACTAATTATTATAAGGACTAGCCTTGCGGTAGCATTTCCCCTCTGCCACGGTATAAGCACAATTGATCTTCTGCATTTACATTCAATTTTACACCTTATCACTAAACGAGACAGCCTATAATTGCGAAATAATATCTTCGAACTTAGAACGTTTGGGGTTCACACGAGACTACTTTTCATGATTTTCAACATTCAAAATTAGAATCTAAAGTTATGGGGAATAAAATCCAAAGTTGCGGATTTCATGTTACCTCGCCCCCCGCAAAGTGGCAGAAATGTTTGTTAGTAGAATTACACGCGTAACCAGTCCACATATAAATAGTCAAAGGTTGTTTGTGAATAAAGTTTTTACCTTAGTGCATCTTTCTTCTTCTGCAGATACAGCATGTTGATTCCTTCTGACAGTGCTTGTCCGTCAGCATTCGTATCGAAGCTTTTTACTTTGCCATCAGGACATGCTTGTACCAATCTAGAGACAGAACATTTTCATGACTTATCGATTCTACGTTAATCACTGATGTCTAAGGACTCCATAGAAAATGTATCTAAGGTCCTTCTTAATATGCTGACACTTTTTTAAGATGATGATCAGGCCATAAAACTGAACAACTTTCTCTACGGGACCAAAGTCGAAATCGCGAAAAAAAATCTGCTATCCCATACACGATGTTGGTCCCATAGAGACAGTTGTTCAGTTTGATAGTCTGATCATCCCTTTAAAAAGTGTCAGCATATTAAGAAGGACCCTATATATTTTACGTTCCATTACATAAAGTGCAAGAAAAAACGAAAACAACAATTATTATTTAAGTATCCCGCTAAAATCCTTTTCCTGATAATATGTGTGGCTACAAGCAGGTGATGTCACGATGACGTAATCTTTGTACGACACTCACACTCTACACGCAACTGTTTACAAGCAGTTGACGTCATCAACCATTCAGCCAATCACAGTCGTGTACGATCACGTGACTAAAGTAGACAAAAACAATATTTTCTTTGTCGATTTTCTCTTAAAATCACAGTATTTTTCTTAACAGACGAAATAATTGGTTTCCGAAATTCATATTCAATACAGATGCCATCAATAGATCCTTTATTTTACATGCTGTCAAATACATACAATGCTTTCGCCACATGCTAGGATTTTGAGACATCTCTCGCCTCTTCGATATCTCTTCGCACATTCTCTTTGGTACCAGGTAACTATTATAGGTTTGGGTACGGAACCCTAACAATGACCTCACACACAATTAAGTAATACGGATAGCTAGTTGTGTTCTAAAAATGCGTGGCCAGTTTTCTGTCCACTCCGCAACGGTCGTCACAGACACGCGCTATAATATGTCGCTGTACTCTTCTTACGCACACACACTTACATAAGCACGTCTCTTTCCTGCGTGTGAGTGAGAGGAAGCGATTAGCAACTTTCGTGCGTTAGAAGAGTACAGCAACATGTTATAGCGGCCGTTTGTGATGAACTTTAGAGTGGAGGGTTTAGTCCACCAGGATCCCCTAGCCCGATGTCCTAGGGGATCCTGGTGAACCGCATCATTTCACCAGAATCCCCCAAAACTGCATAAGGCTCATTCACATGGTGCCAACTAAAAGGGATAAGGCGCACAATTTGTCGTGAGTTTATCCATATATGTATGAATCTTTTTCTTATCGTGTAGGCAGCAAGCCCTGGTGTCAGAGTTTTTCCAGACCGCCTTACGGCCTCTGACGTGGTGTTTTATAACGACTACTATCATCAGAGATAGTAGCCGGGACCAACGGCTTAACGTGCCATTCGAAGGCAATCGATCCGTGGCAATCGAACCCACGACCCCCGTGCCAAGAGCCCAATGCTCTTAACCATTAGACCACGGAGGCAGTATCTATTGATAGTACACCCTTTGGGTATAGGGCCCTAAAAATAGCAAAGCAATCAGTCACCTGTGGTAATGATACGCGGTTTGCGGATGCAGCAGTAGCTTTGAGCTTCCGACCAGGGCCGAATCGCAGCGGCCGTTCCTGATGGCGTGGTAGGCCTGCTCCAGCGCGACGATGGACCCGCAGCCATCGCCATCGAACACCAAAGACGGCCCTTTCAAGTTCAGGTAGTATGATATACGATTCGCGTACATGGCTCTGTTGCTCCTGCGAACCATTAATATACAACGTGTTAATGAATTAACGCAAAACTAGAAAGTAGTTTGTTTAGAATCGAGAGCAGAATCGAATTATCATGTTTTCGACTTAACAATTTTTTTTTTAAATATTAAATACAAAAATTTACTGAACACGATCTCAACCCATCGCTCGGGCAATCTCACCCTACTTACTACCAAAACGAGATTCTTAAACTGTATACATGAGCACGTTAGCGCTTTCATTCATTGCTGAATTGATAACAAATAATGTTTGCCTGAAAACTTTAAAATGCCTAATAACTTAAAATTTTAACTATCAAAATAATTCAATCTATTTAATTTGTTGTAAATCAGTTGGGGTGTATGAGGTTTTGCGCATATTCATTACACGTTGTATATGAAAAAAGTTTCCTCTTGAAGACAGAGCTTGGCTTTTTCTTTGGGGGCGTCAATTAATTACGTGAGATAATTGGCGATTTTTCTGCCCCTCGACCCCCCCGGGTGAGATTTGGCTCGCCCCCCACATAATCTCACGTGACATTTTTCAAAGTGCGTATTTCTGTGTCTTGCGTTGGATTTATTTGAAAATACATAATTTACTTACTTATTTAATTTAAGACTATTTAAGACGAATATTTGAATACTGCATACATGCATGCATATGCTCACGACTATATTCCCCGAGGGGACAGTCAGAGACATTCTGAAACCTCAGAACATCCACGTGTCACTAGTAGTACCGAATCTCTGTCCAGTATAACGGGGAGTAAGCCTTTCACCACTTATAATGGACGGTACAATACATGCCTAGAAATAGAAGCATGCTGGTTTCGATATTTTGATACTACTAAAGAAACTTTCGTGATATTTGCTCAGACCACGCGAGAGATTGTGTAAGATTCGGCTCGACCCCCTCCCCGTCTAAACGTCTCACGTAATTAATGGACGTCCCCTTTACCCTAGGATTCCATGTTTTGTCGTATTATACGCCACGGCCTTATCCGATTCGGCAACGCCACCAGACATGTACACAGCCACTCGTTTTCCTGATAGCTCGGTTGAGTTGATTCCTGTAGGAAAGTAACGAATTATGACGTTAATATTTCTCTGTTTTATGCTTACAGACTCATAACACACTTCATACACTATCGCTTCGTCCTTATTTGGAATGGAGTTTAGATACTCTTTCTTAAGGTGGTTGTAGAGTTGTCAATTTCATTCAAAAGTTTGACGCGTAATACGCGTAGACGGTACAATTACAAGTAATATTTTTGTATGTGGAAAAATAGTTTAGTAAATCTAGATGCCGCGTATCAAATAACATTTGCAATGTACAAAATAATTATGAAGATATAAAGCTTTGAACTTATCCATAGAAAATTTCAAAGCTTTATATCTTCGTAATTATATTATAAATTGCAAATGTTATTTCATACGCGGCATCTAGATTTTCTAAACTATTTTTCCATATATAAAATATTACTTTTAATTGTACCGGCTTCGCGTATTCCGCGTCGAACTTTTGCATGAAATTGACAACTCTGCAACCACCTTAAGCAGGCACTTCACTCTCGCAAGAACTTCTCGGCGAGAACTTTCAAGGAAAATTACTAGGCCTCACGACGCCACGAGAACAATGAAGGGCATCCACACTCTCGTTCTCGGTCTTTCTCGTCTGTTCTCGGCGAGAATGAAGTGCCTGGTTTACTGCACTGTGACTCAGATTTCGAATGATAAACAGAATCTTTCCGAGCTTGTGAGGTGAAAAAACCATTCCCTTACCAGCATCAAACAGAGCTTGGTACGAGTGTTCGAGGAGCTTCCTCGACATCGCGTCCATGCAGTTGCCGAGGGTGTGGTACAGCATGAAGAACTGAGGGTCGAAACGGTCCAGCTTCGGTATGTTGCCGTGGTACTTCGGTATCTCGGGGAAGGTTGTTTTCCAACGACAACTATCTCCGTGCACCATATTTTCCTAAATAGAGATTGATAAGTAAGTAATGTTAGACTGAAACTCTCAGGGTGCTGGTGAATACATTTTAATAGACTTTTCCTCAATAATTATATATGTCGTGATGGTCCAGTGGCGAGTAACCTTGCCTGCCGTGCAGGAGGCGATGGTTCGATCCCCGTCCAGGCCGACTCGTACCAATGAGTTTTTCGGATTTTATGTACGATTTGTAACACCACTGGCTTTTCGGTGAAGGAAAACATCGTGAGGAAACCTGCGTGCTTCAATTTCGAGGTATGTATTGTACCCACTGTCTATTATAAGTGGCAACGGGCTCACCCCCCGTCACACTGGACAGAGTTTCGGTACTACTGGTGAAACGTGGATGCTCTGAGGTTTCAGAACATCTCTGACTACCCCCTCGGGGAATATAGTCGAGAACATATACATACATACATACATACATCAGAATATTAAACTGAACAGCTTTCTTTATGAGCCCAAGTTTCCTTGACCTCAGTTTTGTTGATTGACGTTGGTCCCATGGAGAATATTAAGCTGGACCCGGTTTATACAGGGTGAAATTATTTTCAGGGCATCGATCCGAGGCTATCAAACTGAACAACTTTTAGAGCAAACATGAAATCGGCTCTGCCATATTAAACTGAGCTTATAATTTTATTTCCAATTTTCGGTTTGCTCCCTTGTTGTTCAATTTGATATTCTGAACCACCGTTAAAATCACTTAGTATAACAGTCACAACACACGGCCACTATAATATGTTGCTGTACTCTTCTTACGCACACAAACTTACATAAGCACGTCTCTTTCCTACGTGTAAGTGAGAGGAAGCGATAAGCAACTTGCGTGCGTTAGAAAAATACAGCAACATATTATAGCGGCCGTTTGTTATAAGTTTAAAAATACTGGGTTTCACAAAATTAAAAATAAACATTTAAAATTTTTTAGGGGGTTCTTTAGACCATCAAACTGAACAACTTTCACTATGGGACCAATATCGAAATCGCAAAAAATAAAATCTGCTGTCCCATACATTTAGCTCGAGTCGATTTGTAGTTTAGTATGGAACATCAGATTTTTTTCTTCACGATTTCGATGTTGGTCCCATAGTGAAAGTTGTTTAGTTTGATGGTTTAAATCACCCCCTTAAATGTTTATTTGTATTTTTTTAACACCTTGTATATGAGGGTTCCTGCTATTTGGCTGGCTATTGAAACGTGAACCTTACGTACCTTGTTATAAAGCCTTTCAGCAAACTCGGCGATGTTCTCGCATCCCGGCAGGACAGCAGACATGCCAGAGATGACGATGGCATCGTCATCAATGTCGGCCCATTCAGCCGCATGCGCAGTGGGGTCGTGAACAGGAACCATTTCTTAACCACTTGTTACCTAGAATAGGGGAGTTGACTACATAACATATATTTTAGTTTTAACTGCTCAGTAAATAAACCGTTTGAAAATAACGCTAAACTCACATTTTCAGTAATGCTGTTGCTTGAATAATATTTTAATAACTGGATAAACTATAAAAGTATCAAAACGACGACAAAAAACATTGACGTCACTATTCTATTTTAAGTACAATATTTCATGCAAAGCACGCGTTTTGACGTTTGATAAAGAGTTGTTAATTTGACTAGTTGGAAACTCGCGGATTGTGAGAGCCGTTGTTTGAAGGCAAATACAGAGTGTTAGGGAAACAGTTGCATTACTTTTCGACCTTCCATACAAAAGTTCGATCAGCTGATTGGATTTAGTATGGGAAGTCCAAAATGTTTTCCTGTCCTATTGGTTTCTTAGGGGAAGTTGTTTAGTAGCATGGGTACAAGACTACAATCACCTCTTAAAGTAATGCAACTGTTTACCCTAACAATAGCACCCTGTATTCATGTACACCAAGAATAGAAAATTGCATGTTAGTATGGAACAGCAGATTTTTTTTTGCTATTTCAGTTTTTCTTCTATATTAAAAGTTGTTCAGTTTGATGGTCTGAACCACCCCTGAAAAGGAAATCATCCACTTTTCATACATTTTTGGTCCAAGTGTGAAAATACCTATATTTATTATGTATTGCCTATAATATTGTATGAGAAAATTGACCGTCAAAGCATTTATTATTACGATATGAGAGCTGTAGCTGTAAATTTTATTATATCAAAAATGTATGAAAAGTCAGATTTTTGAATCTTAATTAAAACCAAGGGACGGACCAGTTTTAACAGAATATAGGGTCCTTCTTAATATGCTGACAATATTTTAAGGGGATGATCAGACCATCAAACTGAATAACTTTCTCTATGGGACCAACATTATGAAAAAAATGTAGCTGTCCCATACATTTTGGCTCGAGTAGGTTAGCAGTTTTGTGTGGAACAGCTTTTTTCGCGATTTCGATGTTGGTGCCATAGAGAAAGTTGTTCAGTTTGACGGTCTGATCATCCCCTTAAAAAAGTATCAGCATATTAAGACACCCTGTATATAGGTAGGATAATTTATTTTTTGGCCCGCACTTACACATTTTGGATCAATAAAATGTTTACAAAATCACCAAGTATAATAGAAAAACTCAAAAAAAAATTACTTACAACGCTTACAGGTATAACCAGAAGTAGGAACTTGTTCAATGCAGGAACGCAATAAGGGCTAAATGCATTGTATAGTCCATTTTATACACGATTTTATGTAAATTGGTGAAATTATTGCACATAATTAGTCTTTGGTGTTAATAAGAACAATGAAACGTTAACTGCATTTCAGGGAAATGACCTCGATGTTTATTCCCAAATAATATGAAATTTTATGAGGATAAGCCGTGGTGGTCCCGTGGCGAGTAACCTGCCGTGCGGGAGGCGATGGTTCGATCCCCGTCCAGGCCGACTCGTACCTATGAGTTTTTCAGAATTTATGTACGATTTGTAACACCACTGGCTTTTCGGTGAGGAAACCTGCATGCTTCAATTTCGAGGCATGTATTGTACCCACTGTCCATTACAAGTGGCGACGGGCTCAACCCCCGTCCCACTGGACAGAGTTTCGGTACTACTGGTGAAACGTGTATGTTCTGAGGTTTCAGAATATCTCTGACTATCCTCTCGGGGAATATAGTCGTGAGCATATGCTTATGCTAAGTCCTTGTGGAGTTCTCGAGTGCGCTGCATACAATCCTATTTTCAATACTAACCAATTATGATTACTGGTTAGTGTTAAAAATAGGATTTAACTTCGTAAAAACAGATTTTTTAAAAATATTTTATGGACTTTAATATTTCAATTATATTTTTAAATATGATCTATAGATTTATTTTTCACATGTCACTGAAATGTCCGGGTTTGGGTCCGGTCTTTATCCGGCGACGACGTCGATTTTGGTGATGGCAGTCCTAACAATAACCAATTGAAGTCATCGCTCGGCCAGCTTCTCGCTTGGCGGCAGATTGACCCCGGAGACCCGATCCACCAGGTTCCAGGGGGGATGCTTCGGAGTTTCGCTCCTACGCGTAGATGCTATCTTAATTGGCAGGAGTATTTTAACGAAAGAGAAAGGGTCTGGTATAAAACCATGCGATGTGAACCTCATCGTATACCCTAGTTCAGTTCCTGTCTTAGTAGGAAGTTAGTTAAAATAGCTTCTAGCGCTAAGTTCCGGACACATTCCACTAAATAAATTTGCGTTCTTAATGAAACAGGCACCCTCACCTAATTGCGAGGTGTACGGTACTGTGGAGGATGTCCAGCATTTATTAGTGGAATGTGTCCGGTATCAATCGCAGAGGCTATTACTGTATGATAGTTTAAAATTAAATATTTTGAATGTAGGCTCTTTTGTCACCATTTTAGCCGCCCCTACGTCGGGAGAGGCTAAAATGGTGTACCTTTTTTTTTGTTTAGTTGTAAATTTGTTAGGACTTTCTAAAATTGGGTGTAACAAAAGAGAGTAGTGATATTTCAAGGGGTGGTTTAGGTTAGACCGTCAAACTGAACAACTTTCACTACAGCGCCAACATCATAATCTAAACTTTTATAAAACTGTAATAGAAGTGTGTTGAAGTAATTTACAAGAAAAAGATTACAATATGGTTTTTAGGTATCCTTGACTTCAAATCAACCCTTTTTTAGAATGTTTGTCCGTCTGTTTGTTTGTTTGTATGTTTGTAACAGCATCAAGCAAAAACTACTGAACCGATTTAGATGAAACTTTTTTGTTTGATAGCTTATATATAATTTGTGCGGACGAAGTTGCGGGTAAACTCTAGCTTCTTATAATCCTCTCTATAATCAGTTTAATCGTCTGTACCCACTTTGAAAAAGTATTAAGTATTATTGATTGTATCTGCAATTTAATACAAGGATCAATTTTAAGGTATTCCTCCTCGTTGAAAATAAAATAACCATGTAAATAGTATAAAAGTAAAAAAGTGGTTTATTTGTATCAAATACAGATGTCTACTGACAACGAGAAGAAAATTATCATTCTGCCAAAGTCTTAGTAAGTTTCTCCACGATTATTCGAGTTCTCTCCGATAAGTATTGGTCAATTTGACCCAAAACTTTCACAACATGCAACATCTTCTGCACTCCCTTTTTGAAACTTTCCATTTTCTCAGCACTCGATTGTTCTTCAGCGGAATCTCTGAAGGATGGTATGTACCGTATCATCGGGGAGCCTATTCTAGGCGCCGGCCTATCGAAACTCCTCAATTCAGGCACTTTTAACGTTGGAACTCTTACGCCAGGTCTTTTAAATTTCGGTCCCAATTTAGGAATGAAACCCTTGGGCGGAGCGACAGCTATTGGTATCTGGTTGTTGCCGAATCCGCTCTGGTCCCGATCTTCGATAACAAGAAACTTGCCGTCCTGCACAGCCTTAGGGATAACATTATGAATCAGATCGCAAAATGTATTCACGTCGAATCGTCTGATTTCTGAAGAGGATTTGAAGAGACTGGATGCGGATTGCTGGAAAAAGACAACAGAATTTATTTAAAAAGAGTATTTCGTCGTTATAAAACAACCAAGAGCCCGATTGCGCTTAGTTAAAACATCGAAGTTCTATTCTTATCCAATTTCGAATCACATTGCAATCCAATTACTATTCAACTGTGCTGAATTCCGCAACGCGCTAAATTCTATGTGACTGACAGCCTTTAACGTCTGAGCGATCTGTCAAAACGGCTCTAACGGCTGTCAAGAGCAGTACCGCGATTAGCTCAATCCCAATTGTTTCAAAAGTTATGGTTCGTACGTAGTCCAATCACGGTTCAATCACTTAATATTTACCGCGATTGCAGCCCGTAGTGTCATATTGGACAATTGATTGGGATGAGAGAACGTGGACTCACATCTACTACAAATATCAGATAATCCGGCGCCGGCGCCGGCGCCGGTCACTTGAAGGCGCATGAACAATGCGATCGAATCGATTGAGTCTAGAGAGCGTCTAGACTTCTTCAATCGATTCGATCACATTACACTCTAAATATTTCCAGCCCATTATTTCACCACACGGATATTACCACCGGCAGCGTACATAAGCTCCGTTCGCGTGTAGGTGTCCGGGCAGGAATGTCAGGCCATGGCTTTCTCAACTGTAAGTGAATCAGCCGTTGTGGCCGTTTATCGTAATGATGAGGCCATAGACGGCTTTATCAAAAGAGTGAACATAATTTTTAGACATTGATTGATTGATTACGGCGTGGCCTAAGTTTTTGTGGCCAGAAATTTGTACACTTGTATTCTCGAAAATAAAGAGTATTTATGTTATATACTCGTATTATGTTACGTTACGTTATGTTACGTTACGTTCCGTTACGTTATGTTATGTTATTCGACTATTTTACTAACGTCACACATGATCTCTATCCTGGTCACTGCAAGTGAAATGTTGATGTTCTGAAATACTGTATGTATAATGAGAACATTTCTGCAAAGCTCTTTGAAGAATTTAGTCGTGAGCATTTTTTATTAACCTGTCTTGTCCCACTGCTGGACAAAGGTCACCAATGGTAAATGAATTGACCCTACCTTATCTGGTATGCCACAGTCAATGGTCAACCTCAGTGGTGGCCGGGCACCGACAGCATTCAGCCCAACCTGAAACATTGATAAATAAAAGTATTATTGATTGATTGATTGAAACTTACCGACTGGCCGACTCGTACCAATGAATTTTTCGGAATTTATGTTCGATTTGTAACACCGTTGGTTTTCGGTGAAGGAAAACATCGTGAGGAAACCTGCATGCTTCAATTTCGAGGCATGTATAGTACCCACTGTCCATTATGTGGCGACGGGCTCACCCCCGTCACACTGGACAGAGTTTCGGTACTCTGGTAAAACGTGGTTGTTCTGAGGTCTGAGGTTTCAGAATATCTATGACTACCCCCTCGGGGAATATAGTCGTGAGTATATGCATGCATGCAGTTTCGAAGTAAGTCAGTTTCATAGTAGGTCATAATTATCGTGATCTAATCTAGTTAGTTGTTGGTTGTTTGTTTAGTCAGAGTAAAATGTTTACTTAGTGTCTAATAATATTATTTATAAGATTTCATCTTGTAGTTAGGCACGTGTATGGAAAACAATAACTCTTGTTTGACATGCATCTTA
The DNA here is from genome assembly GCA_963924505.1 of Agonopterix alstromeriana. NCBI lineage: Eukaryota > Metazoa > Arthropoda > Insecta > Lepidoptera > Depressariidae > Agonopterix > Agonopterix alstromeriana. The sequence goes on along the minus strand of OZ004681.1, from coordinate 343,223 downwards.
AGTTAAGGAAGTAAAATCTCTGTTGAGATAATTTCGATGTTTCATTATCCAACAGTCAATTTTAACGTAACTTTATGAATGGATACATTAATTATTTACGACAGTCTTATATGTTACGTAGTAATAGTATGTAATAGTATGCATATGCTCACGACTATATTCCCCGAGGGGGTAGTCAGAGATATTCTAAACCTCAGAACATCCACGTTTCACCATTAGTACCGAAACTCTGTCCAGTGTGACGGGTGGTGAGCCCGTCGCCACATAATGGACAGTGGGTACAATACATGCCTCGAAATTGAAGCATGCAGGTTTCCTCACGATGTTTTCCTTCACCGAAAAGCCAGTGGTGTTACAAATCGTACATAAATTCCGAAACACTCATTGGTACGAGTCGGCTTGGACGGGGATCGAACAATCGCCTCCTGCACGGCAGGCAAGGTTACTCGGCACTGGACCACCACGGCTACTATACGGCACGGGTATGTAGTAGTAGGTAGTAGACGTATGTCCCGCAGAGTTCCGTACCACAACACCACACAACTTATTAACTTACAAAAAAGTTGTTTATCTCCGTGCGCTTTGGCGCTAGACCGACTCACACTTGGTCGGTTTTTATTGTTTGTTGTTATATTGTAGAGTTTGCTCTATAACCACACCAAGTTTGACGCTTGTATGTATTACCGTTTTTACGATAGAGCTTTGATTTGAGAAACTTTGATAAAAACTAGTTCCTTGTATGAGGACCCCCCCTTAATTTTGTACTTTTTGTCATTTTTATCATTTGTTAGCAAATGCGCCATAATAATGCGTATTCTGTGAAAATTTCATCTATCTAGCTAATACGGTTCAAAAGTTACAGCCCTAAATAGTTAGGACAGACAGACAGGACGGACGGACGGACAACGTACTCGTAGGTTTAGTAATCGAGTCCCGTTTTCACCCTTTGGGTACGGAACCCTAAAAAACACAACCTATACAATGAGCGATTAGTTTGAAAAAATATTTTAAATACCTCGATGTCCTAAAACCATTCAGCTTGTTAAAAAATTGTACATAGTTAAAACATCCATACATACATAATGCTCACGTTGATATCCCACTGGGTTAGGCAGAGACAATAGATCACCACATGCTTCGACTCTGACTCACATCTCTCGCCTCTACAACATCCCTAAATCTCTTTATAGACGCTCGTCGGTTCCGGGCTAAGCTGTTTTTATGATGGCAATAAAAAGCGAGGTAATTGCCCGGCTTTCACACGCCGTCTTATGTACCTACGCGCTACTGTATCGCGCCGTTTAAGGGTTGAACCTCATCTTGCAGCACAGCATCGCATTTTTGGACGCTACATCCTTTTTTGTTGCTCAGGAACGTCATTTGCTAGAGCGAGAAAGATAGCGGGAATGTGATCGCATGCGGCAGCACCGGCGGCTTTGCGGCCTTTCTCGCTCTAGCCAACGACGTTCCTGAGCGACAGAAAAGGATAGAGCGTGAAAAAATGCGATTCCGTGCTGCAAGATAAGGCTAAGCCCTTCAAATATTGGCGTATGACGCGTCAATTAGAAAAAAGTCATTGATTTCGGGTACATTTTACTTGGTCCTTCTACAGGCTCCTTCTTAATATGCTGACACTTTTTTAAAAGGATGATCAGACCCTCAAACTGAACCATGTGAATAGTACCATAAATCATCATGGTAAAGGTATTTGCGGCAACTTTTGTATGAACCCCTGTTTAAACTTTCACTTAAATCACATTTCGTTCACCAAACAAATAGGTACATAAATTTACGTTCGGATCTTGGTCTATGTGGAGTGTTGACAGGGGTCGAGGCTTCCGCTACTTAAATATATTTCACTAGCTTAACTACACACCACGGTTACTTTGTTCTTATCCTACAGTATTATAGTTATAAAAAAACACAAACAACAAAATCACTGATAATACCAACCACCACGAGTGCTATCAAGAAGTTTCCACACATGTCCGCTCTGACATTCGCATTTTAGCGAGACAAGAGTACACTGAAGATGAACACGTCCGCCAGCATGCGCAGGCGCAGTCAGCAGTTTTGCTTTGCCCTGAATACTTCGTCTGCAAGGTTAGGTTTGTGTGGTTGTGTACGTGCATGGCTGTGTGGCTTGCCAAGTTCGGTAACAGCAGTTTACAACATTATTAATGAGCTATAAATAAAAAAAAAAACTTTGTTTAAGACTTTTCAACTGTCCATATTTTGTTAGTAGCACAAGCTTACATCGAATATTAGTATAATAACAATAAAAACAAGGAATTATCAAGATCAATTCACCGATTCACACCTCTCACATGCAAATCGATGTTATGCCTTTGTTAAGCAATGCACGCCATGTTATCCAGTAAACCAACGGTTTAATTTTAAGAAAAATACAAGTAATTAAATGAAATAAAAATAAAAAACTGTTTACTCGTCTCATAAGTATTATAATATTGTACAGTCCAAAACCTAAGGCACAGCATGACAGTCGGAAATGCGGGCTACCGTTGTTATCCTGCATTCATTATGATTGGTTTTATTTACCTACTGCCGTTTAAGTTTAATTTATAGTGTAATCGATACTATTTGTAAATCGATGGTACTATATTAAATGTAACTAAAATGTACTTGAACAGAATGCAACACTATTGAATGAGTCGTATATATTAAAAAAGAGAAGTTAATTCGATAGTTTTAATATTTCTACAGTTATAATTAGAAATTACGCCTAGTTAGTGAAAGATTAAGAAAACTAGTTTCATTAAACATTGGAATTACGTCATTGTATAACAACCTTTCAACTATAACTATAACCTAATATTCCATTCCTAATCGTTACCATTGTGAGTAGTGTTTCCAATCTAAGTCAACATAAACCACGTACGAACGCTCGTGCGAATTTATCAAACAATCAATTGTGATTTCCGGACTTGGCGCTATTTTACGTGCCCCCAACATTTCATATCACACGTGGTCTGTCCAAAAACCTCGTAGCTTATCTATTTTACGTGCTTCTTAAACATCGATTTAAATAGTAACTTTAAAGATATTCGTAAAGAAAGAGTTATATTCGAATGTCATTCATAATGCAGTGGTTAGTCAATAGTTGCTATGCTGGAAGTGTTGTTCTGTATCTAGTTGTAAAGTACTATTATGAGAATGAAGCTAAGGCTCGTGCTGGTCATCTTGATGGTAACCATTGTGGCTGTTGCAGAGGTATTACTTTTTATTTTGTTACTAGCTTTACATCTAAAAGATTGATTTCACTTACCTTTTCAGTCATTGCGTAAAAGTACGTACTAAAATGATTGGTGATATATTTCATCTCTGAGATAATCTTGTTCAATAAAATAAACTAAATGTAAAAAATTAGTCAAATGTTAAAAAATTTACTCAAAACCTGAATTCATACCTACAGAACATATTTAAGCACCTCCCATATAAGAGATCAACTCATACTTACGTACGTACATACAAGGTGACTGCTGGCTTGCACCAAAAATTATTTAGGCTGAAACATGTACGATGCTATCACTGTCATTAGTATGAGCAGTGTGAGAGACAGAGCGATCAATATTTGTTAGTGCAAGCCAGGCTAAGATATGACTTGTTAGTCAAGTGAAATACAGGGTCATTCTTAATATGCTGACACTTTTTTAAGGGGATGATCAGACCGTCAAACTGAACAATTTTCACTATGGAACCAACATCGAAATCGCTAAAAAAATCAGCTCTTCCATACAAAATTACAAACCTACTCGAGCCAAATGTATAGGACAACAGATTTTTGTTTCATGATGTTGGTCCTATAGAGAAAATTGTATATGTAATATTAAGAAGGACCCTGTATATTTTAATCTAACTGCGACAAGATATTATGGCTGATATCCAAGGATTTCCTTTCAACGATGTCTCCATTAATTTCTTTTAACTACAATTTCAGAGCCTTACCTTTCTTAATGTCTATTGTCTACAAAACACAGATAAAAAGGTCATTTTGATTTCACACACAAAAACTCACAACGACAACCCCTTTCATAGTGATCAGAAACTTTGCTACAATTAACAACTATTCATTTTAAGTTAGTACCTACCTAATATAATCTGTTTACATTTTCAGAGCAGCGTGCTGGTAAAACGATCCTTGCTACTGCCGAGCGAGGAGAGTTGCTTCACATGCCGGGCCGAAGACCGTCCCCTGGGGTACCCCATCATCAAGTACTTCAACAAGTTCAAAGATATGTGCGTGAAAGCTTTCGGCGCACTCATGGCCAGCGCTAAGGCGTACAAACTTAATTAAATGTAATAATTTATTTTAGTGTTATAGCATCACAAGGATGTTAACAAATGAGCGCTAAACTTAAAAACCGTTTAAAGGTTTATACAACGTGTTAATGAATTAACGCAAAACTAGAAAGTAGTTTGTTTAGAATCGAGAGCAGAATCGAATTATCATGTTTTCAAAATGTATAAGGTCCCTCTTAATATGCTGACACTTTTTTAAAGCGATGATCCACCATCCAACTGAACAACTTTCTCTATGGGACCAACATCGGACAGGGTGGAAGTAAAGTAAAAAAAAATCTGCTGTTCCATATGTTTGAGTTGAGTAGGCATTGCAGTTTAGTATGGAATGGCAGATTTTTTTTTTTGTTCTGACAGGTTTGCTCCTATAGTAAAAGTTGTTCAGTTTGAAGGGTCGAGTATGTGGTTTAATGGTTAATGATACTTTTCCTTACACCCTGTATAGTACATACTTATGTTAGCACTATTGATTGAAGATGGTGTTACTTGCAGAGCCAAAAAACGTTTAAAGCTTTCATGGGCTTGGGAAAAGTATTTGTTGAATAATTTTATTAGTAATTCGTTAATGTGTACGATCTATTCATACTGTCTGGTTGCAATGAGCCATAATTATTACAATAATGTTTAAATCGCATTTAATTTGAACACAACATATTTTTTTAATGATGTCAGTTTTTTTACATTATACAACGTGTTAATGAATAAGCGCAACACCTCATACACCCCAACTGATTTATAAAAAAATAATTAGATTTTAAAAAAAAAAACATTCTTTTGATACTTAAAATTTAAAGTTCTTCGCATTTTAAGTTTTGAGGAAAAAATGATTTGTTATCATTTTAGCAATGAATGGAAGCGCTAACAATGCTTATGTATACATTTTAAGAATCTTGTTTTGGTAGTAAGTAGGATGAGAGTGCCCGAGCGGTGGGTTGAGATAGAGTTCAGTAAATTTTAAATTTTACAAACAAATTAATTAATATTTAAAAAAAAACACCTATTTTGAAACTATGATAATTCGATTCTGCGTTAATTCATTAACACGTTGTATGTTAGGATGCCTTTGTTCAAATAAATAATTGAAATTGTTTTAGTTTTATTAATTACTACTTCATGTATTTACAAATAATTATATTAACAATAAATAATAAACTCACATTCGATATTCAATAATCAATTAAAGCTACCACATTCCATTTACTTATTGGTTGAAGATAAAAAACACAAACACAGTACAAACAGCAGCAAAGGAGGCGAGATTTTATTGTAATCTGGAATCCAGATTACCTCCAAATCAGGAAAATCTGGGTCCAGATTTTGGATGGACTTTAGGGAAAATTAATATCATTACAATCAATATTGGGCTTTGTATTCAATGGGAAACTATTTTAACAATAATTTCTTAAACCTAATAAACTCTGCTGTAGTCAAAGACCCTTTCCTCCTTAATTCAAGAAGCTTTTCCACTATATTTCCATCTTTCTTTATAAGTGCTGGTACTGTCACAGGTTTCAATTCTGACCCTAGAGCTAAAGCCTTTTGTAGCTTCGTTTTCCCCAGTATTGGCACTTTGAGTGGACTAAAAGGACTACCAAGTTTGGGTAATCGTGGAATTCTGGGTAAAATTGGAATTCTTATTAAGGGTAACGGAGGTAATACTGGAGGCAAAAAAGGCGGTAACAAAGGTATAATAGGAAACTTTGGTAAAAATGGAGGTAACAAAACAGGTGCAGTTAAAATAGGTAACTTAGGAGCTAGTTGAGATTTAAGTTTGCGTAATGGTTCAGAAAGTTTCAAAGACTGAGGTTTGGATGGTAATTTTGGAGGAATAATAGAAGGTAAAGTGCTAAAGGGTTTTGGGTTATGAATATTGATAAATATAGGAGAATGACGGATGTCTTTCTTGATTAGTATGGGGTTTAAATGCCGCTTGAGATCACCAGCGAAGAGCCCCAGGTTGATTGCATTAGATGTGTTCACCTGAAAATAGATTTCTTATTTATTATGATAACAAGTTGTTGCGTGCCCTCATGCATCAGACAGGCACAGGCCCAGGCCCTAAACCTATTTTTTTCTTGGGGAAATTATCGTGAATGGGCATTCACGATGAATTCGAGCCGTGCCGCCTTGGGGACCACGACGCGTTATGCCGGACTCCGACCGGCTAAAATCCACCAAAACCATAATCTTTGTTACTAACACTAGTTTTCAGATAAATGCAATGCAATAGACGTTACTTGGACTACGCGGCGGATTGGGAAATTGCAAAGGTAATGTCACGGAAGGAAGTAGATCCATTTTTACAAAGAGGTTTTGATATACATCTGGCATAGCCCCGGTAGATTTTTTCAAAATCGGGTTTACAATAAATCTTATTCGAAAAACGAGATTTTTTTTGGACCACAACATATAAAAGTGCGGATCAGCTGATCGATTTTCTATGGAAGGACCAAAAAAAAATTATCGTTTTTCGACTGAATACAGTTATTTTAGTAATTAAAATATAGTGGTGTATATTTAGATTGAAGGCATATAGACGAACAAATCCTAGAATGTGACACGTTATTGGACCTTGAATGGAAGTCTGGAGTCATTTTGCAACGTTTTATGTTTAATTATCTCTATGACGTGATTAACGTACCCCAAAAATATCTATCGGTATTGTGCCAGCCCCAAGATACAAACCCTTTTTTAACCTGACGCAAAAAGAGGGGTGTTATAAGTTTGACGCCTATGTCGGTCTGTCTGTCTGTGGCATCGTAGCTCCCAAACGAGGGGACCGATTTCGATGCGTTTTTTAAAAATAGAAAGCTAATTTTTGCGAGAGTGTTCTAGGCTTTGTTTCATTAAAATCGGTTTAGTTGTTTTATTAAAAATTACGAAATAACATTAAATAACAAATTTAAAAAACCCCCAACGCTAAAAACAGACATTTAAAAAGTGAATAATTATTCGGTTACCTATTATTTTTGATGTAAACTTTGTTTTACTTTTCAACTCTCTTTAAGATAGTTTAGGTCAATTTATGTGTCGGGGACCGCAAGTGATTGTCAAATAAAAAATCAATGACTATTTCATAGCGGTCCCCTACGCATTTATTGACCTTAAATATCTTAAAGAGAGTTAAAAAGTAAAACAAACATTTGTTTACATCAAAAATAATAGGTGACCGAATAATTTTTCACTTTTTAAAAGTGACAACATTTCATTTTTTAAGAAAGGTACCATAATAAGAAAACCATTTGGAGATTATGTGATTCAAAGCTTATATCAAAATTATCAGATTTTTCTATCCATTATTTCATGAGCTGTTTGAAAAATAATGAAAAATATAGAATGAGATTTTATTCCTTTGCCTGCTTGGCTTTTCAATTGTATTTGACAGTTTTTATTTTTAATGTTATTGCGGCCAAGGTATTTTAGCCATAAATCCTATGTTTTTTCAGAAAATTCAAAAGTAAATTAAAAAATCGGTCAAAATAAAATCGGAAAATACATCTCTTTTTTTTTTTTTTTTTTATATTTTTTATTAAAACAAGTGGTTGACAAAATGTAATGTTGTCAATTGTCTGTTTTTATTACAAAACAACATCGGTGACCTTGGCGTAAAGTTTGTACGCAATCAAATATTCATAAAACTCTACCTTTCCAAGAAATTAGTCGTCTGACTGATTCATGAAATAATAAGGAGGAAAAGCACACTCGATGTTACACGAATGTTTTGAATGAAGCAATTTTACCGACGATGCAATTTTAATTAAGAGAAGTTTATTCCGAATGCGTAAATGCGCGCTGCATACAAACGAAGTCTGGTGATATTTTCAATACTAACTAATTAAAGTCAATGTCATTTTGTAGAAACAATCTAGAAACAAATCTCTATGCTTGAATTTTGTCAAATTTTCGCTAAAATATACAGTTTCAATTCTAGGATTAATTTAAGTTTTGTATGGAAATCTTTGAAGCACTGTAACTTTAAAACTATACACTTTAACGAAAATCTGACAAGATACAAGCATAGAGATTACATTCTTTTTTTTTTTTATTTATAATTAATGGACTTTTTGCTTGTGCGTTAGCACCGCATTTCCGCCAATGTTAAGTAGTTTGTGGGAGTATCTATCCCAATCTCAGGGATTGTTTTTGATAAAGAACAAGAAGAGATTAAGGAATGAGGAGCCTCGTGGCAGGCAAAGACGCGACGCGCGGACAACACGCGAGACAAGTTCTCGGGTCAGAACCTGCAACGTGACTCCGAGATTACATTCTAGATTGTTTCTGAAAAATGTCACTAGGCTACTTGACAACTAGTCAAATCAGCTTCTCTTTATCAGACGTCAAAACGTGCGCTTTGTATGAAATTTAGAACTAGACTCTGAGTTGTGACGTCATCAACATTTAATTACTTTTTAAAGTTTATCTTGTTATTAAAAATAGTATTCAAGCTAAAAACTCATTGAAAATAGGAGTTTCGCGATATTTTCGAATCTTTTTTTTATTGAGAAGATAAGAATAAAATATATTGTATGTAGTCAAATACCCAATTGGTTAGTATTGAAAATATAACCAGATTTCGTTTGTATGGAGCGCGCCAACAGTAATATACCCTACAATACTTACAAATACGAGCAAGAAAGGAATTGTCCGCACTGTACTCCTTAATAAAGTTTGTTTACACACAGCCATATTGTATTATTTTCTTGATTTGTTTAAACCAGCCTTTGATTTTCGTAAGCCTTTTATAATAAAGATCTTATTATCTTTCGATTTTAATTGATTAAACACGATTTATGCAATACAGTAGCTCATTGTTAAAGATCTTTATTGTTGTTTCGATAATATATCGTATTGGCATTGGCGTATAAAGGGAAGGGTCCTTTTTAAGGGAATACTTAGACGATTTATATACAGACCCGCCTCGCCTTAGCATTTCCCCTCTGCCAACGTGCAAGATCAAAAGATCTTTCGCATTTACATACAATTTTATACCTGATCACTAAACGCGACAGCCTATAATTGCGGAACAATAATTTCGAACTTATGACGTTTAGGGTTCACACGACACTGTTTTTCATGATTTTTAACATTCAAAATTAGAATCTAAACTAATGGAATAAAATTCAAAGTTGCGTATCTCGTGCTACCTCGCCGCCCGCAAAAAGTGGCAGAAAATTTTGTTAGTAGAATTACACGCGTAACTTGTCATATAATTAGTCTAAGAGGGAATATAATAGGCTACTTGACAACTAGTCAAATCAGCTACTCTTTATCGGACGTCAAAACGTGCGCTTTGTATGAAATTTGTACTCAATTCTGAGTTGTGACGTCATGAACATTTCATTACTTTTTAAAGTTTATCTTGTTATTAAAAATAGTATTCAAGCTCAAAACTAAATGAAAATGGGATTTTAGTGTTATTTTCTAACCTTTTTTTATTGAGAAGATTAAAATAAAATATATTGTATGTAGTCAAATACCAAAGCGTGCTCCATACAAACGAAGTCAGATTATATTTTCAATACTAACCAATTAAAGTCAATGACATTTTTCAGAAACAATCTGTTAACTAATATCTATGCTTGTATGTTTCCAGATTTTCGTTAAAATGTACAGTTAAAATGTAAATGTAGTTATGAAGAAAACATTTTTTTCGACCTCTCTCCCATACAACGAAAGACAAGTCGAAAAAAAATTTGTTTTTGCCCCAAAATAAATCACGCTATCTTTGTGTTTTCAGCAAAAACTTTTCTTCTTTATTAGAAAAACAGTTGTTCGTTTGAATAGGGAACTTTCAGGTATAGCGTTAATACCTGCGCTGCTGCTGCTGTAACAGGTTTACTTAATTCAAACCCTGAAAAGGTAATATAAATTTCGAATCTAGAGGTTATCAATTTCTAGATAAGCATAAAATACCTTTTGAACATGTTTTATGTCGATATCAAAGTACAGATTATTTATAAATTTTTGTTACTATAGAACAGAATGTACCTACATGGTCCAACTTTATATGCTGACAGTTTTTTAAGAGGATGATCAGACCATCAAACTGAACATCTTTCTCTATGGGATCAACATCGCGAAACAAAAATCTGCTATCCCTTACATTTGGCTTGAGTAGGATTGCAGTTTTTCGATTTTGGTGGAATTGAGGTTTGATCGTTTCCTTAAAAAGTGTCAGCATATAAAGAAGGAGACCCTATTTTCACTGATTGCACTGATATACTGATATCTAAAGTGTTATATTTATCATAAAGAACGTTTCTTATTAAAATATTTAAAGTTTAATTGTGCATTTGTTTCTTTCCTCTGTTTCAAATAGGCACTGAAAAATACTTTTCATCCCCCCATCTCGAAAAGAGTGTTTTTGCTCTTCGATATCTGTGTGCAAAAGCCATTTTTATCCACTATAGGATAAAGTAAATGCTTAATGCTTATGCTCCATAGTGAACAATTTATCATACAACCTTTTTTTTATATTTAATCTTTTCCTCGCTGAGGTGGGATGAAAAGTTACGTGTTGCACTCGAGTGCAAAGATTTTTCACCTCGTGCTCTTTTGATTCCCTCGCTAACGCTCAGGATTCTAATTTTTGAAATTAAATTTTAGGTTCCTTCACTTGCTCGGTCATCAAAATTGAGCACGCGGTTCAAAAGCAACTTTGCACTCTTGTATAAAAAATAACTATTACTGTTGGAAAAAGACGTGAAAGAAGATTTACGTGCATAAAAAAGTCGATTGCGATAATTCGATATGTAAATTTTTTTTGGAAGGCTGAATCGAAAACCATTTCTAGATAATTGTCTCAATAATAATATTTTCTATGTCAGAGATTTTGAAATAAAAGGATTACAGATATTTTTAATGAAATAACGTCGTTTTTCGGTCCGTCCAGTGAGGTCACTTTGTTACGCAAAACATCACCAATATTTTGAACCAAAACTCACTATAAACAACAAAAATTCGATGAAATATGAGGACTACAAACGTAGCTGACCAATTCCCGCCAAAAACTCTTGACATTTGATGTTGCCGTTTCTGTTTCCAGTATAGAGTTAGAAAAAGGAGGCAGGTGATTTTGATTTTTTTACTAAAGCAGTAGTTTTTCTCCATGGAGTTCGAATTATTTTCTCTCCACCATTTTTGCATTTAGAGATTACAGATCAAAATAATTTAAAAATTAAATTTAAATTGAGAAACTCAACGAATCGCAATAAAAATGAAATAGGTGTCTTCAAATTATGTCTTTTATCCGTAAAAATATAAAACTAAGACCAAAAAGCACGTTTCTGTTAAATTAATAATCATAGCATAAGCATACGCATATGCTCACGACTATATTCCCCGAGGGGGTAGTGAGAGATATTCTGAAACCTCAGACATCCACGTTTCACCAGTAGTACCGAAACTCTGTCCAGTGTGACGGAGGGTGAGCCCGTCGCCACATAATGGACAGTGGGTACAATACATGCCTCGAAATTGAAGCATGCAGGTTTCCTCACGATGTTTTCCTTCACCAAAAAGCCAGTGGTGTTACAAATCGTACATTAAGTCGGCCTGGACGGGGAGCCATCGCCTCCTGCACGGCAGGCAAGGTTACTCGCTACTGGACCACCACGGCTTTTTTTGCGAGGCGATGAATCGGTCTTTTTATTCCTTGTTTAGGTATTTGTAAACAGTACTAGGTACATAATAGGTCTTATTCAATCGATCGTTAAGAAATCGAATAGTAATTATTAAAACAAAGTTTCTCTATCAGCACGTTTCATCTTATCATAGCAAAGTGAGCAACTCAAATGTTTTATCTTCAAAACTTTCGTTATCGTTCTACACATATCACGTAGAAATACGCAATGTTGAAAGTTACTCTTTAAATACGACTAATTTTAATTTTTTACTACATAATTCGTTGTGTTTTTGTTTTGCGAGGAAACAAAAATGGGGGGACAAAAGTTGTTTTGGTCCTCCCTAGGGATCGTTCTAATTGCATCCACCTACGTGATGGCCTGTGACGATAAGGGATTTTGTTTGGTAAGGACTATTAGAACCTTTGACTAATTATTATAAGGACTAGCCTTGCGGTAGCATTTCCCCTCTGCCACGGTATAAGCACAATTGATCTTGTGCATTAACATTCAATTTTACACCTTCTCACTAAACGAGACAGCCTATAATTGCGAAATAATAACTTCGAACTTAGAACGTTTGGGATAATAATTTCACACGAGACTTTTCATGATTTTTAACATTCAAAATTAGAATCTAAAGTTATGGGGAATAAATTCCAAAGTTGCGGATTTCATGTTACCTCGCCCCCCGTAAAAAGTGGCAGAAATGTTTGTTAGTAGAATTACACGCGTGACCAGTCCACATATAAATAGTCAAAGATTAGAACATAGTTTCTGAACCAAGGGATTCTGATAAATTTTCTACTTAGACTACTTATATGAGGACAAGTTACGCGTGTAATTCTACTAACAAAATTTTCTGCCACTTTTTGCGGGGAGCGAGGTAGCACGAGATACGCAACTTTGAATTTTATTCCATTAGTTTAGACTCTTATTTTGAATGTTAAAAATCATGAAAAACAGAGTCGTGTGAACCCCAAACGTCATTAGTTCGAAATTATTGTTCCGCAATTATAGGCTGTCGCGTTTAGTGATAAGGTATAAAATTGGATGTAAATGCGTAAGATTTTTTGATCTTGCACGTTGGCAGAGGGGAAATGCTAAGGCGAGTCTAAGATTTTCTACTTAGACTACTTACTTTCTAACAACTATTCATCTGGTTTCAGCTGGAGGCGCTTAAAGAAATGAAGGAGTGCAAAAAGTCAGTCCTGGCGTCGTAAGTATTTGTGACGAATTCAATTGAGGTGGTTGCAGTGTTGTCAATTTCATACAAAAGTTTGACGCATAATACGCGTAGACGGTATTAATAACAGTAAAATTTAATATAGGGTCCTTCTTAATAAGCTGACACTTCAGATGTTTCATACAAAAATGTAAATAAACTCGAGCCACATGTATGGGACAGCTGATCTTTTTTTCGCGATTTCGATTTTGGTCTCATAGAGATAGTTGTTCAGTTTGATGGTCTGATCATCCTCTTAAAAAACTGTTAGCATATTAAGTTGGACCCTGTATGGAAAAAATGTTTAGAAAATCTAGATGCAGCGTATGAAATGACATTTGCAATTTATAATATAATTGTCAAGATACAAAGCTTTGAACTTATCCACAGAAAATTTCAAAGCTTTATATCTTCGTAATTATATTATAAATTGTAAATGTTATTTGATATGCGGTATCTTGATTTTCTAAACTATTTTTCCATGTATGAAACATTACTGTTTTTAATTCGGAGCCACCACCTTAAGGAGATATAATTCGGAGCGCGCTCCATACAATCGTACTATGGTGATATTTTCAATACTAACCAATTAAACTCAATGAAATTTTGCAGAAACAATCTAGAAACAAATCTCTATGCTTGCATCGTGCCAGATTTTCCTTAAAATTTACAGTTTTAAAGTTACAGTGCCTCAAAGATTTCCATACAAATCTTAAATTAATCCTAGCATTGAAACTGTATATTTTAACGAAAATCTGACTCCATACAAGCATAGATATTTGTTTCAAGATTGTTTCAGCAAAATTTCATTGAGTTTAATTGGTTAGTATTGAAAATATCGCCATAGTACGTTTGTATGGAGCGCGCTCCGAATTATATCCTCTTAAGTTACAATATAGTTTTCTTGTTACTGATCGAACATGTTCAATCTTTCAGGTTACTGAAACCGCTCCTCACCACAAAACTTTTAGGTGAGTCATTAAACTAGTCATGTAATTATTAAGGGTAAGAGGGCTCCATACAAACGAAGTCTGGTTATATTTTCAATACAAATCAATTAAAATCAACGTTATTTTTAGACACGATCTAGAAACCAATATCTGTGCTTTACATTTGTCAGATTTCCGTTAAAACATATTATAGTTTCAATGCTATGAATAATTTAAGAATTGTATGGAAAACTTTGAGACCGACGCAGATAAATCAATATAATTTTGGCGCTTTATAAAAATTTGTCAACTTATAAACTTATAAATTTTTCAACAGACAAAAAAGAACCATGTGGTAAATGTGGGGAGTTATCTCTGCCTTTACCACCGCCCCCAACGATAATGTTGGTGCCAGCGGCAGCGCCCTCACCGCCGCCCCTTCCTCCGCCATCCCCGCTGCTGCTGCCCGCCCCCTGCGCGCCACCTCCGCAGTTCCTCTTCGCCGCCCCGCCGCCTGGCCCGCTCGTACTACCAGCGCCCCCGCCTTGCCCGCCACCGCCGATGTTCTTGACCGCACCGCCTCCCCCTATGTACTTGCCGGCACCTGCACCTCCACCAGTATATCTACCAGCGCCGAAATCTGCACCTTTGTTCCTGCCAGCACCACCTCCAGCGCCCTGTGCCTGTCCACAACCGCCTTTATATCTTCCACCTGCACCTCCTGCTCCGGTATATCTTCCACCAGCAGCACCTCCCGCCCCGGCGCCGATAATGATATCGTTGATGCCTCCAGCGCCTCCACAGTGCGCAGGTCCACCACCACCGCCGCGATGTGCCGCCCCTCCTCCATGTGCACCCCCTAGCGTCCCCATGAACGCATACATGGTCGCACCACCGGTACCCTGTACTTTGGAACCCAAACCGTTGCCTCCTCCAAAGAGTTGTAGTTGTACAGCTCCGCCGGCACCGTGCCCTTACTATTACCCTTAGCAATGTAAGGGTTTGCTCATAATTTATTATTCAACTTAAATTTAAGACTGATGTGCTTCATATAAGTAGGTAAATTAAAATTATGCTGTGGTAGCCCGAGTTTTAATATTTTAGCCTTAAATTACCTGACCGTTCCGAAATGCAGAGCTAATATTATAGATTTGTGAAACGGATGCCCTATAATTTTAAATGTTAACGCCCAAATTGTTTCAACTGCATTTCGTATGCACCTTGCATCTACAGTTCACGTCAATATTCGTGGTAAACGAACCAAATTACATTGAACTACAAACGAATGAATTACACTCGTTAACTCGTACCATCGCAAAAAAATTTTCAGTTCTGGGAATAGAATGATATTATTTTGATTGTCATCGAAAAAAACACGTTTCTGTTAAATTAATAAGCATAGCATAAGCATAAGCATATGCTCACGACTATTCCCCGAGGGGGTAGTTAGAGATATTCTGAAACCTCAGAACATACACGTTTCACCAGTAGTACCGAAACTCTGTCCAGTGTGCCGGGGCTGAGCCCGTCGCCACATAATGGACAGTGGGTACAATACATGCCTCAAAATTGAAGCATGCAAGTTTCCTCACGATGTTTTCCTTCACCGAAAAGCCAGTGGTGTTACAAATCGTACATAAATTCCGAAAAACTCATTGGTACAAGTCGGTCTGGACGGGGATCGAACCATCGCCTCCTGCACGGTAGGAAAGGTTACTCGCCACTGGACCACCACGGTTTTTTTATTGCTGCTGTTAAATTAATCACTTCCTTTTTTAAATTAAGCCTTAACATATTACCACGGTTTTTAAAAATAACGGATATTGGTATGACTGTACAAATAGGATTGATGGTAGAGCATTTTAAATTAGTTATCAGAGTGTATTTTGTAGGTAATTTAGTATCGAATAAATCAAACTCCAAATAAGTAGTGCAAATTCAGCATTAAACCGACACAAAACGTTTATTTTGTTGATACAATTTTGGCAATCATGTTCATTCCAGCGGTTGTCGCATACTTTAAATACAAAATTGTTGCCAGTATCATTATTCTATCATGTGAATGGTCTGCTTTTGGTAAGAGACTCTTAAATTTAATTATACAGGGCCCTTCTTAATATGCTGACACTTTTTTAAGGGGATGATCATCAGACCATCAAACTGAACAACTTTCTCTATGGGACCAACATCGAAATCGCGAAATAAAATCTGCTGTCCCATACATTTGGCTCGAGTAGCTTTGCAGTTTTGTATGGAGCAGCAGATTTTTTTTTCGCGATTTCGATGTTGGTGCCATAGAGAAAGTTGTTTTATGGTCTGATCACCCCCTTAAAAAAGTGTCAGCATATTAAGAAGGACACTGTATTTGCTTATAGTATATACTCTCGACTACCTATACAACGTGTTAATGAATTAACGCAAAACTAGAAAGTAGTTTGTTTAGAATCGAGAGCAGAATCGAATTATCATGGTTTCAACATAGGTAATTTTTTTCAAAATATTAAATAATTTGTATGTAAAATTAAAAATTTACTGAACACGATCTCAACCCACCGCTCGGGCACGTGCACCCTACTTACTACCAATACAAGATTCTTAAAATGTATCCATGAGCACGTTAGCGCTTTCATTCATTGCTGAAATGATAACAAATCATTTTTGCCTCAAAACTTAAAATGCGAATAACTTTAATTTTAACTATCAAAATAATTAAATTATTGTCTCAATCTAATCATTTTGTTATAAATCAGTTGGGGTGTATGAGGTTTTGCGCTTATTCATTAACACGTTGTATATTCCCCGAGTGTCAGAGATATTCTGAAAATTTTGAACATCCACGTTTCACTAGAAACGCCGTCGTCGCCGTTTCGTTCCGTAAAATTAATGTGAAATTGATATCATTAGCATCCTTTCAAACTAAGAGTCTACCCATCAAACTGAACAACTTTTACTATGGGTGCAAACTGTACGGAGCAAAAAAAAAACAGCTGTTCCATAGCTCCGATCGGTTTGCTCCCTTAGTAAAAGTTCGATGGGTGAAATCTAATGATATCAATTTCACCCTGTATACATGGTTTAAGCTCACACTGACCAGTAGGCCTACCATGAGTTTTCACTGCACTTTAATACTGTAGTCACGTCACAAATTTTGTATGACAAAAATTCGTTCTCAACGTAACCACTAGAAGCGCTGTAAGAAACTCAATACAAAATTGGTGACGTAACTACGGTAGTAAAGTAAAGTGAAAACTCATGGTAGGCTTACAGCTTGTGTAATTCTACTTTAACCCTCAGAACGAGTAAAGTTTGTTCGCCAACTATCACAACACGGCATCAGCTCTACTGTGTCCTGTGGTCCTAGTACCTTCAGCAATCAAAACTATCGATTCCAAGGCATTCTATACCTGAAGCAGTCAAATGACAGCTTGTTGGAAAAGGTACGACCAAAGAGATTATACCTAATAGAGTGAGCCATACCAATTGTAAAGTGTCCACTTTTTTTGACGTTTAGGTTTGAGTGTGTGGTGTCAAGTAGTATGGACAAAATGCACCAAGTGACATATGGCCTTATGTTTACGGCCACTTTTCACACACACTAGCTCTACTCTCTAAAAAAAAGTGACAGCCGCATAAACAAATATCTATAGTTCCATCTCCTTCTACTATTAAAGGTACGTCACAGGACAAAAGAGACTAACTACAATCGTAAATTTATGCGGACTCTATGGAGATCCTTCCTCTTAGGGTACGACTGATAGACAGGTTTAAAATAAGTGAATTTTGTTAATCTGTGGTGGCACGTTTAGGTCCAATAGTGTTAAGTAGTATGGTAACGCCGACTATTCCACTTCTAGGGTATTTGACAGGTTTTAAAAACTGTTCTAAGTTAATCACTGATGTCTAAGGACTCTATAGAAAATGTATATTTTACGTTCCATTACATATAGTGCAAGAAAAACGAAAACTAAAATTATTATTAAAATATCCCGCGAAAACTCTTTTCCTGACAATATACTTGGCTAAAAGCAGGTGACGTCACGATGACGTAAACTTTGTACGACACTCACACTGTACACGCAACTGATTACAAGCAGTTGATGTCATCCACCGTTCGGCCAATCACAGTCGTTTACAATCACGTGACTAAAGTAGACAAAAAAAAAATTTCTTTGTAGATTTTCTCTTAAAATATCCAGTATTTTTGTTAACTGACTAAATAGTTGGTTTCCAAAATTCATATTCAATACGGATGCCATCAATAGATCCTTTATTTTACATGCTGTCAAATACTCTATTCAAAACATGAGTGTAATGTACGTAGCTTTAATATTGCTATCTTTATTGATAACTTTAAGTAATATGACGCACTCCTGTTTGAAGGTAAAACCAGGACATTTTGCGTCTTGGTACAAATGGATGATAATTGGCGATGAGCTCCCGGATGTCTTGCACCAAGTCCGCTATGATGCTGATATGGTTCTCGTCAAATCGCAACCAAATTCTTCAAGCGTAGGTAAAAAGTATTTTGAACTATTCTTAGATTTTACCCACATTTTCATGTTCATTAAAAAACCGGCCAAATGCGTGTCGGGCCACGCGCAGGGTAAGGTTCCGTAGTTGCCTTAGAAGGGGGCTTTTTGTTTTATACTACTGTTTAACGGCTAATAAAGTCTAAAAAGTACATTTTGCAAGTTGGTCGACTATTACTCGTTAACTTGTAAAGCCTACTTAGCGGTGATGGTTTTAAAACGAAAAGCCGTCCGTATATTGTGACGGGCAACTACGGAACCCTACCCTGCGCGTGGCCCGACATGCACTTGGCTGGTTTTTCTTTTTTCGCGATTTTGATGTTGGTCCGATAGAGAATGTGTTCAGTTTGACGGTCTGATCATCCCCTTTAAAAGAGTCAGCATTGTTATGGACTATGTATAATTATAAAAGTAAGTACCTATATTTATTTATTTAAATTAATATACAAGAATTAGATTTAGGACCTAACCTAAAGTATTCGATTCAGGAATCATCTATGAATCTGTTTAAATGTCTAAAGAAACCTGAGTTATTATAATTTTTTCCTTTTCATGTATGCACAACACCAGAACGGACTCCGCCAAATGAAATAATCCACTTCCACGACATCTACGTCCATCCAAGTAAAGGAGCCAGTCTTCATCCCTGGGCGTGCTGGTCTAATACCACTGGATTACAGCTAACCCAGGAACGTGATAGAATCTTGAGAAGGAAGGATCTGCAAGGATATCCGTTTAAAATTGCTGTTCCGGTACGTGGGATAGATGCTTATTTGAAACCTATGAACATCACGAATCATCATTATCATCATCCACACCCCGAGTTGTAGAGCTGAAGGGAATATCATTTCCCCACTGGTAGTGCTACGCGGTTGTGACCCCTAAGTCGCGACCCACCCACGGCTGGGTCGCGACTTAGGGGCCTCCACTTAGATAAATATATGTCTAGATTGAGCCTCACGCTTCTACCGTATAAAACAAAATTGGCCATCTTTCGTAGGTTGGTGTGTGTGAGGCGATGTATGACGCCGACTTATCTCTGTGTGCCTGTATAGCGACACGGTTTATCACCGAGAGTTCGGTGATATTTGTTTCGACGCATTCCTAGCTCCGACTGTCTATCTAGACATAACTTATCAAAGCGCCTTCATATGTTTATGCCACACTCACGACCATAATCCCATTCTGGGCGGTCAGAAGCATTGCTATAACGTATCAACTGATTTAAGTGTTCAAGGATCAGAGATGATCAGAGATGTTGACGTTGCCTTCGGTTCGGTTTGGTCGCCTCTTACGAATCCCGCTGTTCTAAGCCGTCGTTCTTCACTATACGAAAACAAGCGAATACCAAGCCAAAAAGCCTAAGTATGGTGTGATTTAACGTAAAAAAAAACAGCATTACAGTTAGTTTACTTCTTACTTGAGCTAGGGTTCCGCCCAACAACGGTTAACCAAAAAGGGTTCCGTAGCCAGAAGAATACGGGAATCGCTGATCTAGAATACATTTCATAAATATACTATAAACTCACGAACATAATCCTGTGCAGGGTTGTCAGAAACCTCGCTACTAAGTACCAACCATCTTTTGAAGTTTGCAGTTGTAGCAAAGCTCACTTTTGGCACATTGACGGTTTTCCAGCATTGCATACCTAAGAAGAAACCATTTTGCGTTGTCAACTCGTACGACACCTACAAGAAGAAATGGGGTGTTCCATTAGAAATACTATTTCGTTTTTTGGATACATGGCCTCATAAAAAGGCTGAAAGTCACCCAAAGGGCAATGGAGAGGGCTATGCTCGGAGTTTCCCTGCGAGATCGAATCAGAAATGAAGTGGCAGTGGGCGGGGCACATTGCTCGCAGAACCGATGTCCGATGGGGCCGAAAAGTTCTCGAGTGGCGACCGCGTACCGGAAAGCGCAGCGTGGGTAGGCCCCCCACACGGTGGACCGACGACCTGGTGAAGGTGGCGGTAATGAGGGCAGCGCAGGACCGGTCATTATGGCGATCCTTGGGGGAGGCCTATGTCCAGCAGTGGACGTCCATCGGCTGAGATGATGATGATGATGATTTTGGATACAGGTGGGCCACTACTCGCAGGACTGGTATAAAGGCACATTCACACAGTACCTGCAAGACGAAAAGATGCGGGAACAGGACTCCACCGTGCGCTGCAGCTACGGCGCCTCCTCGCTCCTCGTGACAGCTCTTAATGGAACGTTAGTATGATCTAAACTTTGCAATTGTCATTAAAGTTGTCATAATGTTGACACTTTTTAGTCAGTGCCACAGTGCTGTGGACGCCGATCTAGGTATAGTACGATCAGGAAAATAAGTCCGCTGGTCAATCTTCGTTCGCGCAGACAGGGACTAACATTTCCCAAAGTTACACCCAACCAGTAATCGACGAGAGTGAATATGATCGAATGTAGATCGCATCGGTCATGCGTCAGGCGCGAAATTAATCAACCAACACAAGATTGCTTCAATAATAGTCAACTGCGCAGATACAGGACTCTATATAACTCTTTTTCAATTTTGTTTATGATCCATCGATTATGCTAGCAGTCTATAACTTTAGGAGTGTAAAAATGTTTTTGCTTTTTCTATTGAGATTACTAGCTTCATTCTTATATATATAAATGTATTCTTTCTGCACAGTGAAGTGCTAGTTGAAACCGAGGCGTGGAATGCAGTGAACAACAACAAAAGTGCTTTGACATTGGTTGCTACGGGGTCAGCTCAACTGACTGGCGCAATTCTTCGGATGCTACCGGACCGCATTAAATTACTCGACTACGTATTTCCTATTTGGCCTTTCAGGTGAGCTGTTAAACTACTCCGCATCAGTCTAAAAACGTTCCCTCTCCATGGCACAGGCCTACCCTCAAGGAGTGTATGGGCGTGGAGTGGTTGGAATTTCTTCTTCAGCGTATGCAGGTTTCCTCACGATGTTTTCTTTTACCGTTTGAGAGCAGGTTAGTTTCAAAGTTACCGTGGCTCAAAGATTTCCATACATTTCCCAAATTAATCCTACCATTGAAACCATGAGTACAGATATTGGTTTTCATTGATTTTAATTGGTTATACTAAACGCCAACGCTCCTGGCACGCGCAGTAATAAAACGTGCGAGCAGTATTGCCAATGTTGCGCGCTCGCTCGCACTTAGTAGCCTTACGGGAGACCGTAGTGATGCATCGTGTTATTGTCGATTATTTGAATTAAACATTTGTTTGTCAGAAATATATTTAAAAAAAAAATTGTACGCTTAATCTATAATACCTTAATACATAGGTTGTTTATTACGATTCGAGTCTGCTGATTTACTTCACCCGCAACCGAAGTAATATTATTTTTTTAGAAAAGCGTCCATGTTGAATAAAAATCGAAACTTGTATGACAGTAATGTCAATTTGTCAATAATTGCAAATCATATATACCCTGACTAATGATTTTTTTAAATTCCCTACCCACTTATTGACCCTATAATTAGATAAAGGTTTCTAATATTTTTAATTATCTACCCACTTTTCTACCATTTGTAAATAGTTTAAAGAATTGGATATTTCGCTCATTAAGCAGGGCAAGACAACAACTTATTCTTCGAAATAATTAAACCAAACTAATCACAGTATCGACAATGTGTGCCGAACACGCGCAGCACTAGCGCTTAATTGTTTTATGACTGCGCGTGCCAGGAGCGTTGGCGTTTAGTATAGTTAAGTTATCGCCTTTTAGGGCAAACGCCTCGTCTCACGAATAATGGTGAGAGGGAGTGGGCCATTCTCCACCACGCGGGCCCAGTAATTGGTTAGTACTGAAAATATATACCCTTAACATACGCATTTGAATTTCTCCCTCATGTATTATGCTCTTGATAGCGCATCAAGACCCTTAGTAGGTATGTTTTCTCTACTCGCACACGACGCTCCATCGCTGCATAAAAAAGGACCACTTCCCGTGCTTTTTAGAGACCGAAAGTCGCGCTTACCGCGACACGTAGTATGGAAAAAAGCCAAATACAATTACATAGGCTGCTTTCAGCACGATCTGTACTAAATTACTTTTCGTCTTTATAACAGTGTGGGTTTCACATACCTGGCAGAGCGAGAGAGCAGTAGCAACATGTACGTGGAACCATTCAGTGAGGGGGTCTGGTGGTGCTGCCTGGGCATCGGTTTGATCCTCGCTCTCACTCAGAGGATAACGGCAAGGAGACCAGAGGAAAAGGAGGGCGCTTTTATTGGGGTGCTTGCTACTTGGTTGCAGCAAGGTATGCAAATATTAGATATCTCTAAATAGCTGAAAACGAACTCCCTATCCCCGTCTGTCCTCATCATTTCTGTTTCACTGCTTACTTCTTCTGAACCAAGCAACGGATTTTGATGCGGTTTTCAGTGTCATTTAGAGAATGTTTTCCGGAAGGTTCCGGAAGGCGTAGCTGGGATGTGTGCTATAATAAAACAATGCTGAAAAAGTACCTAACAACAAAGACTGGATGTTAGACATGCATAAAATTCTTTGATTTTTCATCACTGAGCGATACACTGATGTCAACTATGTTAAAAAATACAATATCGCGATAATCGGGACTTAAAATAATAAGGTAGGTAACATGCGTTCTTCGGCCTTTGACATGGCTTTGACCTCATTTCGTACTTGGAATCAGCCACGTCTGCTTCATTTATTGT
Source organism: Agonopterix alstromeriana (assembly GCA_963924505.1). NCBI lineage: Eukaryota > Metazoa > Arthropoda > Insecta > Lepidoptera > Depressariidae > Agonopterix > Agonopterix alstromeriana. Next base: position 319,907 of record OZ004681.1, on the reverse strand, counting down.
CTGTCGCATTCGAGTCGGAAAGGGCATTTCATGATCATCGTATCTATTGAAGGCTAATTAGGACCGAATCGAAATGTATACATTTTAATACGGAATGCATTTCAACCTGTAATTTCGCGCGAGGCGGCTAAATGAAATGGTTTCTCTTTTTGGTGTTTTTGAGGACGAAAACCTAGCCACCAATTCAGAAAATAACCAGACCAGAAGTGTCAAGGTCACTTACCCTGCGGCCCTGCCATCATTTCGCTCTGGACTTATGTGGTGGAGAATGTCCCGATTCCTTATTCTTGTGAGGGTATAGCTTCGTGCCCTTAAGTGCTATGTATATCATCATCATCTCAGCCGACAGACGTCTACTGCTGGATAGACCTTCCCCAAAGATCACCGCAACGACCGGTCTTGCGCTGCTCTTATCCAACGGATTCCCGCCGCCTTCACCAGGTCGGTGGTTCACCCACGCTGCGCCTTCCAGTACGCGGTCGCTCGAGAACTCTTCGGCCCTATTTCCATTTTACTTTAGCAATTCTTCGGGTTATGTCGGCTACCCTGGTGCTTCTGCCACGTATATCTGATGATGATATTAAACTGTAATGGGTATGAGTAAAGGTATTGTTAGTTTCTTAACAGTCGCGGCCACCAATCAAAGTATTGTATAATTATAGTACTATAAAAAACAAACATCCGTCTAATATTATAAACGCGAAAGTTTGTAAGTATGGATGGATGTTTGTTACTCTTTCACGTAAAAACTACTGAATGGATATTAATGAAATTTGGCACACAGATAGAATATGATCTGAATTAATACATATGATACTTTTTAAGGTCTACACAGACGGAGTCGCGGGCAACAGCTAGTATTGTAATAAACACATATAGCCTAGCTCGCATCGGAGCTGAGATATTGGACTCTAAAGGTTCATGAAAAAGTAACCAAAACCTTTAAGAATCGACTAATTTTCAATCAATCAATCGAAACATATTACCTACTCAGCAAAATATACAGTAAAGAAATACAGAAGATACAAAACAAGGCGGTCTTAGCGAAAAAGCGATTTCTCCCATATAAACCTAGAAGTTATTTGTATCTTAATAGCACAGCTAGCTCCGATGCGGCCTAGCAATGTATGTGATGTTTTTTAATGTATTTTGAAAGGTCCTCTAAAAACCTATGTAAGTTTTATTATACATACCCATTTATACCAATAATATTTAGATGTTTTATTCTTATTTCTGGCAGATGCAAGTGCAGTACCAGAAGGTGCATCAGGTCGTTGGTCGTTCATCGTCCTCTCAGTCTGCGCCATGCTGGTCCATGCTTACTACACCTCGGCTATTGTCTCAGCACTCATGAGCAGCGGCCGAAGTGGACCTGACTCTCTAAGAGCCCTCGCTGACTCCAAATATGCTATAGCCAGCGATGATATCGATTATATGCGAAATTTGTTTTTTGATGTAAGTTCCTTTGTTGTTTGAGCTCTTAGACGTTTCAAAAATGAAAGAAAATTCTTTGTAACCATGGATCTGGTATAGACAATACCTAGTTCCAGCTTCCTATTTGGACGTAAGTTGTTCGAAAATATTATAACAGTTTCCTTGAACAATTTAAGATGATTTTTGGATTACCGGACGTGAAAGGGAAGATAGCCGCTACTCTACAGGGTGTAAGCTAAATACTGAAACGGTGAACTCAGAACATCAAACTGAACAACTTTCACTATGGAGCCTACCTCAGGAAACGCGAAAAAAAATCATCTGTCACATACATTTGAGTCGGGTAGGTATAGCAGTTTTGTATGGGACAGTTGATTTTTTTTTCGGGTTTCCTGAAGTAGGCTCCATGGTAAAAGTTGTTCAGTTTGATGGTCCGAGTTCACCGTATCAGTATTTGCTAAGCTGTTACTTACACCCTGTATAGAACAGAACATGTCGATATAATATTATTGTCTTTTTGTTGCCAAAATTGTTGTCTTATGTTGTAATTTTGGTATAATTTGGTACTTTAATAGTTTAAGATATAATTATTTTGCAGTGCCTTTATTTCTTTATTTGTATCAAGTAACAGTACAATATTGTAACAGACCCATAGAATACCTACATACCTTAATCTTAAATACATATGAAATATAAAAATATAGCTAAATCAAATATTAGCACTACAATCCCAAGGGTACATGTGTGAACTAATAAATTTTTTAAGAACGTGTAAAACAACATGAGAGCAATAAAGATATTATGATTATATCGCTGGGTGAATACAACAACGGCACAAGTCAAAAAAGTTGATTTTGAGAAAAATGACATTAAAGTTGGCGCGAGAGAGTGCGCGCGAACAAATTCGTCTATAGTTACTACACAGTAAGGGTTAGATAGTTGATGTTTGCCTTTTGTATATCTGTGTTATATCAGTAATCTATAACAGTTGAGAATTTTATTTATATACTTCAATTTTTTTATTTATAGGGCTATAAATATGGGGGTTCCGTGTTATGCCAGTTTTGCATTAACTTTTTGATACGATTTAGATTTATGCCAGATAATTATTGAGAAAACATGAAGAAATGTGATAGTAATTAGTACCCAAAATAAAACACAATTATGGCATTAGAGAAGAAATGGAAGAAATGGAAATTTACAAAGCAATGAGGAAAAAGAAATTTGATCTGTTACTGAATTGGCGGAAGTTGTCTGATGAGATCCTATCAGATCAGATACACAACGCATAAGCATATGCTCACGACTATATTCCCCGAGGGGTAGTCAGAGATATTCTGAAACCTCAGAACTTCCACGTTTCACCAGTAGTACCGAAACTTGGACAGAGTTTCGGGACAGATACACAACGAGTTCGATGATAAGAGCCAGACCAAGAAATTACTCGTGAGGCCAATCACATGTTGATCTCAATAGATCTTTTAGTACTGCTTAAATCAAGAACGATGTGTAAAACAATTATCAATCTCTATCTTCGGTCTTCTTACCAGCTGCCCATTTTACGTAGTCAGGCTAGTTGGCCAGTGGTCGTCCCATACTACTACTTAATACTATTTAATTATAAAATAACCACGCTAGTTTGTAGCTTCTGTTCTAGAACACATACTCCTTATCAGTTGCCAGTTCTTCAGCAGATATAACAAGCCTATTGCCACTTCAGCTTGCTGATTTTCAGGGCTGCGTTATTTGCTTTAGTTCTCAGACGTTACTACTTCATTTCTGATGTTATCTCTTAGACAAACACCAACCAGTAGCTGTTTCCATAGCTCAATGATGGACTAGTTCTATCGTTACTGTTCATGTGTCTTGCCTATGATCAACCTTGCCTTGATCCCTATGTTCAGGTTGAATACCTTCGTTTGCGATTGGATGAATACGTCGTCAGATATTTTCATCTAGGGAAAGCCAATGATAAGATCTGTTGAAGTTTTCCCAAATTATCTCAGAGGAACTAAATGGAGACATCCTGACATCAGTCATTTGGGATGAAAGATGAATGATAAGACATGAAGAGGTAAGAGGAAAAGAAAACTGAATTTTAAAAGCATAAAGGTAATATTGAATATGCAGGAATCAGATGATTTACCAAAGCTATATATTTACGAAGTAACCATACGAAAGCAGTAATAGAGCCTCACGCTTACATAGCTACGCTCTTTTCCACAAAATTACACTATCACATTGTTTTAATCTTCTAATCTGGAACTTCATACAACAGATCAGTCTTCTATCTATACTACTAGAAAGCCATGGTACAAAAAGCAGATGGGTAGATGATCATAAGTCAAAACTTTATAGGAGAAGAGATGTTATGATTCCCTGAAGAGTTGGAAGTAGGGAGGACCTACTTTGACATCACAAACCTTCACATTGTGGTTTACAGAATATAACAGGAGTAGTTTTTGCAGACGGGAATAATTTTAATTCAACTTTTTGACTCAAAAGTGTCATTGTTGTATAACACAAAATAACAATTTTATTTAGTGTAGTAGTGGCACAACTACCATCTATCTCTTGATTCAGTGAAATATCGAGTCAGGTCTATATTGCACAAGATAAAGTATGCGATGTAGAACCAGAATACGGTGCTAACTCAAAACTGCCAATTTTTGAGTTGTGCCGTTGTTGTATTCACCCAGCGATATTATGCCACTTTTTTTCGAATTGGCAGTTACATTTGCTCAAGGATCAATACACGTTGATCTAAAGCCCGGGAATAAAGGTTCTGTAGCGCAGACCTTGAATCTAAAGAAACTCCGTTGTTGGATTGATAATTGTAAAGAAGGAAACGATTTTTGACTAATTATTAAAAGGACTAGCCTGCGGTAGCATTTCCCCTCTGCCACGGTATAAGCACAATTGATCTTGTGCATTTAAATTAAATTTTACACCTTATCACTAAACAAGACAGCCTATAATTGCGAAATAATAACTTCGAACTTTGAACGTTTGGGGTTCACACGAGACTACTTTTCATGATTTTTAACATTCAAAATTAGAATCTAAAGTTATGGGGAATAAAATCCAAAGTTACGGATTTCATGTTACCTCGCCCCCCGCAAAAAGTGGCAGAAATGTTTGTTAGTAGAACTACACGCGTAACCAGTTCACATATAAATAGTCAAAGGAACCGATAGATTAACTTGGCCACCATCAACATCAAACATACCTACTCTCTCTTTTTAAAAAAATTTATTTCTTTAGGTAAAGACCAACTGGGAAGACCTGGAATATTTGAAAAGGAAGAAGAAGACCTCCAAGCTCTATCAGAACATAGAACGTGGGGTCAAACTGATCGGTGAGGGGAACACAGCCTACCATACCGATTACAATGAGATTTTTCCATACTTCAAGACCTTTAGCGACGATCATGTCTGCAAATTGCAGTATGTGGATACTATTCCTGAGGTTTGTTTACAATTATCACAGCAAAATCTTTATGCTGACGGTTTTTAAGGGGATGATCAGACCATCAAACTGAACAACTTTCTTTGTGGGGCATAATCGAAATCGCGAAAAAAATAATATGTTCCGTTTAAAACTGCAAACCTACTGGACCCTAATATATGGGACAGCTGTTTTTTTAGTGATTTCGATGTTGATCTAATACAGGGTGTAAGGAAAAATATCATTAACCTTTAAAACTCATATTCTACCCATCAAACTGAACAACTTTTTCTATCGGAGCAAACCTGTCAGTAAAAAAAATCTGCTGTTCCATACTAAACTGCAATGCCTAATGCTTACTCGACTCAAATGTATGGAGCAGCTGTTTTTTTTGTTATGACAGGTTTGCTCCCATAGTAAAAGTTGTTCAATTTGGTGGGTAGTGTATGTGGTTATTTAAACGTTAATGATAATTTTCCTTACACCCTTATAGAAAGTTCTTCGGTTTGGTGGTCTGGATATCCGCATCCCCTTAAAAGACCGTTAGCGAAAGACCCTGTATATTATTTATCCGTTTATATTTTTTTTAATTGCTGTGATTTGTTTTGTAAACATTGTTTTCCTGCCCATCAAGCCCTGGAATTAGCTAGGTAATATTACCTACACAGGGATGTATTTACAAATATTGCGCCGATTTGCGCCCCTGGGCAAATATTTTTGGCTGCCTCCCTAACTGCAGCATGCCGGCGGCGGGTCAAGACTTGTGCCAGCTACAGCTGTAAGGTTTTAAGATATAAATAAATGAATTTCATTGCCACGAGTTATATCCAAATCAAAAGATTTTTCTGTCGTACGATTTTGCAATGCTAGAAATCTTATCAGTTTATGAAGCGTGCAATAATCAAAATGGAGACCAGCGCCCGCGGCATGGTACCTCGATAAACGTGTTATCGCGTCCGCTAACTCGTTCGTTCGCGCGCAAAAAGAAAGGGAGCTAGGGCGCGACAGCGCTTTATCGCGCCATCATGCGGCGGGCTCAGAGCGAGCGAAGCGAGCTACAACTTTACAACTTGGCTGTGATGAGAACTCTGTCTATTTTTATTTTTAGCACTGTATGCATAGACGCTTACAGTGCCAAAAATACAATTAGATACCAGAGCGAGCGAAGCGATCTTTAAATTTATCTGCAATACGGCTTGCCTGTTATTGTAACTCTGTTGCTTTATGCATGCAGTGCTACAATAAAAAGGGAAACCAGAGCGAGCGAAGCGGGCTCGAAATTTTTTCACAATGTCCTGGTCTGTAGTCTCACTGTGTGTAATTTCCTCCCCATGTGCATGGCCCTACGGGCCGCCCCTCTTGAACTGGCCGCCCTTAGCACTTGCCCATTTTGCCCTTAGCCTGCCTACGCCCCTGTACCTACATTAAACAACTAATCAGCGAATGGGAAAAATTGACTTTCACAGATCTTAACATGGATAACAACAACAAAAACCGGACAATGGACAGAGGTTCTCCGTTCCTCGGGAGCTTGGCTTCACGAGACCGGCCAGGCCAAGCGCCTGGTCTCCCGCTTCAAGTCCCGGCCTCCGCCGTGTAGGTCTTCCTTACTGGCCGAAAGGGTCAAGTTTGGAGACGTAGCACCGTTGTTGGCACTGACTGCTTTGGGCGCTGTCGTGTCATTGTTTACGCTGGCTTTGGAAGTGGGTCTGGATAAATTTAAAGGAATAAGGGTTTCAGATGCTGGTAGTGAGGTGTCATTGAATCCTCGAGAGGATGTGGAGTATATTGAATAAGGTAGTTGTGAATAAAAAGCTTCAGTAGATTAGATACGTATCAATCACCTAACTACTTTATTAGTAGCAGTCTTAAGTTAATGACGTTTTAGAATGTACGAGTAGTTGGGAAAAATATTGTAATAAATAATGCACATAACAATACAACAGATTATTTTAATAGTTACTACCGTAAAAGTGCTGCACTCAAATCGATTTCGCGCGTTTTTCGAATTTCGAACTTTGCGCTTCCGGAACGGAAGCTAAAATATCAATGAGCGACAGCCTGCATCTTAGAAGATGCATTCTGTCAAAGGCTTTGACTAATTATTATAAGGACTAGCCTTGCGGTAGCATTTCCCCTCTGCCACGGTATAAGCACAATTGATCTTGTGCATTTACTTTCAATTTTACACCTTATCACTAAACGAGACAGCCTATAATTGCGAAATAATAACTTCGAACTTAGAACGTTTGGGGTTCACACGAGACCACTTTTCATGATTTTTAACATTCAAAATTAGAATCTAAAGTTATGGGGAATAAAATCCAAAGTTGCGGATTTCATGTTACCTCGCCCCCCGCAAAAAGTGGCAGAAATGTTTGTTAGTAGAATTACACGCGTAACCAGTCCACATATAAATAGTCAAAGGTCAAAGGTAATTATATATCGCAGCTTTCAAACGTGAGTGACGGTGCACTGAAAATACCTTTTCCAGCTGCCTGATATAGAACATAGAGTAAAATACTAGTACCTACCGGTACAGAAGGATCACATCGAAAACAGATTTAAATAAATAGCGACTCTCTCTGCACGGCAATGAGGTGTAAAGATATTCGCACCCGTCAAAATTGCTAAAAAAATCTGCTGTTCCATACAAAACTGCAAACCTACTGGAGCTAAATGTATGAAACAACAGATTTTAGTGTTCCGTACCAAAATTGGCAAAATGGAACACTTATGGAATCACCTTGTTTTTTTAGCGATTTCTATGTTGATGTCATAGAGGAAGTTGTTCAGTTTGACTGACGGTCTGATCATCCCCTTAAAAAGTGTCAGTATATTAAGAAGGACCCTGTATATACAGACGAATCGATAACTTTCCTACTTTTAAGTCGGTTGAAAAGAAGGACTTTTAACTGGGGTCGGGTTAAGAGAAGTTTATTCCAAAAATTCCAAATGAAGTCTGGTTTTATTTTCAATACCAGTTAATGAAATTTTGCAGAAACAATCTAGAAACTAATCTCTATGCTTGTATAGTGTCCGATTTTCGTTAAAATGTACAGTTCCAGTGCTAGGATACATTTAAGATTTGTATGGAAATCTTTGAGGCACTGTAACTTTAAAACTATGCATTTTTAACGAAAATCTGGCAACATACAAGCAATTTCATTGACTTTAATTGATTAGTATTGAAAATATAACCAGACTTCGTTTGTATAAAGCACGCCAACGGTAATATACCCTTAAGTAAGTATAATTATAATCATGACTATTATCTACCTAAGATATTGATACCAGTAATTGATAAAAATATCTGCTGAGATCTAATACATCACGCACGGCACACAACCTTTATCAAATAGAGCCTTATCAATCGATCTTCATATCAGAGCATCTCCTCATCACGTCTAAGAGCACGATTAGAATAAAATTACTTAAATATCAATCTTTTTATAAACCCCCTTTAGAGATGCTTTGAGATCGGTCATTGACACATGTGAGGTTAATTCAAGTAGCAATATGAAGTTAATTTTTTTACTAAGCGCATTTCTGATAAGTGCTAGCAATGCAACACCACCAAGCTGCCATAGTTTGCAGCAATCACAGGTAAGTGACCTCTGGTTTAATTGCACAAGACTATAAATCGCAAAGAAAGACGGTTTTAAGGGGATATAATTCGGAGCGCTCTCCATACAAACGTACTATGGTGATATTTTCAATACTAACCAATTAAAGTCAATAAAATTTTGCTGAAATAATCATGAAACAAATATCTATGCTTGTATGGAGTCAGATATTCGTTAAAATATGCAGTTTCAATGATAGGATTAATTTAAGATTTGTATGGAAATCTTTGAGGATCTGTAACTTTAACACAATACATTTTAACGAAAATCGGACTCTATACAAGCATATAAATTTGTTTTTAGATTCATTCTGAAAATTGTCATTGAGTTTAATTGGTTAGTATTGAAAATATCATCATAGTACGTTTGTATGGAGCGCGCTCCGAATTATATCCTCTTAAGATTGACAAGTTGTATAACTAAATAACCTATGCTACAATCAAACATACAATACAAATCTTAACTATTATAAAACTGTAGCAGAAGTACGTACAAAAAAAATTACAAAAAATAGCTTACTCTATGGTTTTTATATATCCCTGACTCAAAATTAAACTTTTTCGAATTTTTGTCTGTCTGTTTGTTTGTGCGAGCATCACGCAAACACCACAGAACCGATTTTGATGTAACTTTTTTTGTTTGATAGCTTATGATGTGACTTAAAATCTGGTGTAAAAATAGAAATCGAATTAATTTATTGATATTGATATTAACTAAGAGTTTACCTATCAAACTAAACAACGTTTGCTATAATAATAATGGGATCAAACAGATCGAAGCAAAAAATAAATCTGCTGTTCCACACATAACTGCAAACCTACTTGAGCCAAATGTATGCAACAGCAGATTTTTTGTAGCTCCGATCGGTTTGCTCCCAGAGTATAAGTTGTTCAGTTTGATGGGTAGACTCTTAGTTTATAAGGATGCTAATGATATCAATTTCACCCTGTATAATTTGTGCGGACGAAGTCGCGGGTTAACTCAGAAGTCAATATTGTTTATTCAAAATAATATCACATATAATAACTTTTTGACGTCATGTTTTTGAATCTTCCACCGCGTCGGAAGGTGTTTCGTTGTAGAGAAGATGCGGTCAGAAACTCTACAACTCACTTCTTTAAAACCAAACAAAATATACAAAGTACGATTACAAAAATCCGATATTAAATTACATAGTGTAACATTGTCAAGACCAGACATTATGGTAATTCTATTGTATGCTAAAATTGACACACTTCTATCTCTTTTTATTTCAGCTGGCCAACCTGCACGATAGAATGAACTCGATGATCAGCTCCCTGTACTCATTACGTAAGTTAAAATTTCATACAAAAAGTTTAGCTATAGCCTGTATAATCCCACTACAGGGCAAAGGCCTCCTCTCACGAATAAGGGTAAGAGGGAGTGCATGGGCCATACTCCACCACACGGGCCCGGTGCGTGTTGGTGGAGGCAAGTTAGTGGTCAACTTGCTGTCACAAAATTTTCAAGCCGGCTTAACGAATAGTTACAACGCCATCTGACGGAACTACTATCCGAGACCAACTGCTTAACGTGCCTACCGAAGCACGGAACGGAACCACTAAACGGTCACCCATCCAAGGACTGACCGGAACTGACGTTGCTTAAATTCGGTGATCGTTTCCAATACTGAAGCACCACTACGCCAACTTCAACGCTTCAACAAACAGTTTAATTAGTGTTAATAATAAATAGACCCACTAGGTCCCATTAAAGTCCTATTAAAGGTAGGTGACTATCTCTTGGTTGACTAAAGAAAGGCATTTGATGAAGGTGTGATATTATTAAAAACACGTTGCTATTGTGTATAACATAGTGTACCCAACTCTAGTTAAATCTCTTCTAAACATTTGAGGAAACTTTTTAACAAATGTGTTTATCTACACTAATATTATAAAGAGGAAAGATTTGTACCTATTTTTGTATGTTTGTAATGAATAGGCTCAAAAAGTACTGGGCCGATTTAAATTCTTTCACCAATAGAATGCTACATTCTTCCAATTTGACATAGGCTACATTTTATTTTGAAAAAAATTAGGGATCCTTGGTAAAATTTGAACAATGTAACCGAAGGTGTAGAAAAATGAGTCTTAAAATTTATTTGTCTACCCCGTGCGAAGCCGGGACGGGCTGCTAGTTTTCAAATATACCTATTAGATAGGATTCGTAATTTAATGTATTTAATTGTATACAAGCAATACAACGTGTTAATGAATAAGCGCAAAAACTCATACACCCCAACAGATTTATAACAAAATAACTAGATTGAAACAATAATTTCATTATTTTGATAGTTAAAATTTAAAGTTATTCGCATTTTAAGTTTTCAGGTTAAAATGATTTGTTATCATTTCAGCAATGAATAAAACTAACGTGCTCGTGGATACATTTTAAGACTGGTTTGGTAGTAATTAGGGTGAGTGTACCCGTGGGGTGGGTTGAGTTGAGATCGAGTTCAGTACATTTTAAATTTTACATACAAATTATTTAACATTTTGATTATTATCTATTTTGAAAACACGCTCTTTGAATGAAATATTGTACTAAAAATTGAATAGTGTCGTCATTGTTTTTCGTCGTCGTTTTGATATTTTTTATAGTTTATCCAGTTATTAAAAATAGTATTCAAGCAACAGCATTACTGAAAATGTGAGTTTAGTGTTATTTTCAAACGGTTTATTTACTGAGCAGTTAAAACTAAAATATATTTTATGTAGTCAACTCCCCTATTCATTAACACGTTGCATATTTATAATAAGTAAGTTCATTAATATATCACTAAGGAATTAAGTTAACTTGTTAAGGTTGTAAACAATTACCTGGGTACCTACTGACACACTGTCTAAGGTCGCAGACTTTCCACGAACGCTGACTTATCATTTGGAAATCTAGGCTATTTATACCTGACTTTGTGTTTGGTATTTTATTAAAAACGAATTATTCGTAACGAGTAATCAACTTATGACTAAGGACTTTTTTAATAATATAAAAGTAATATAGGACCATATACAGGGTCTTTCTTAATATGCTGACACTTTTTTAAGGAGATGATCAGACCATCAAACTGAACAACTTTCTATATGGCACCAACGTCGAAAACGGAAAAAAAATCGGCTGTCCCATATATTTGGCTCAAGTAGGTTTGCGGTTTTGAATGGAATAGCAGATTTTTTTCGCGATTTCGTTGTTGGTGCCATAGAGAAAGTTGTTCAGTTCGACGGTCTGATCATCCCCTTAAAAAAGTGTCAGCATATTAAGAAGGACCCTGTATAGGACTTTATTTCGAATCGTGAAAGCAAAAATTACTGGCAAACTGTCTTTTCGGTGAAGGAAAACATCGTGACGAAACCCGCATGCTTCAATTTCGAGGCATGTAGGTGTATCCACTGCCCATTATAAGTGGCGACGAGCTCACTACCCACCATACTGGACTGGGCTTCAGTCGCTGTAAATATTCGGTGATTGAACCGTGACTGGACTACGTACGAACCATAACTTTTGATACATTTGGTATTGCGCTAGACGCGGTACTGCTATGCTCTTGACTCGCATCATCTCGGTAGAAATGTAGGGTAGATAAATGCGTACTATAAAAGTACACTAAAACGTAAATGATACCGCATAATACATTAATTATTTAATTAGTTTTACGCATAAATAACAGTATATCGTATTTATTTTACATTAGCATACAATCAACTACAGTTTATCTTTTGACCTACAAATTTAATTAACAGTTCGTTCCTCCACAGCGTTCCTTACAAAATCGCCTTCGTCGAGTTCATCGACCTCATCGTCACCGCAGTCCAGCGAATACTCCTCGCCCAGCACACCGACGCATGAATTACAGCCTAGCTACAGTTACCCTTCTAACTACTCTCCATCTTCTTCATCACCACAAGTTATATACGTGTCTCCTTCTCAAGCTACGTCCAATCCGACAGTAACAATAACATCGACGACTGTGCCTGGTTATTACAGTTCTGAATCGGGAGCACCGACTGAGTATAGTTATTCGTACCCATCGTCTTGGTACGAACAATATTATCCTCAGTACGCGCAATCATCGGCAGCGTATCCCCCTTCGTATAGTGCACCGCCTGCACCTGCTCCGTATTCTGCATCTCCTCCACCGTGTCCCCCCGTTCCATGCGAATGTAGTCCCTACCCTGAATATCCACCACCGACTCAGTATTCTGCACCACAGTCCTATCCACTGCCGTCTTACCCCGCTAATCCAGCCCCATGCCCATCAAGCGCGCCACCGGCATATCCTCCCAATACTCCCCCTGCATATCCCCCATCATCGTACCCTCCACCACCATCGTACCCTTCTAATCCGCCCCAACAATACCCTTCTAATGCCCAACCAACTTGCCCCTCCAGTGCTCCGCCTGCTTATCCCCAAAGTGCACCACCTGCATGTCCCCCGAGCGCTCCTCCCGCATATTCCTCCAGTGTACCACCTGCGTATCCCCCAAACGCCCCACCTGCGTATCCCCCTGCATATCCATCATCTGCAGCACCGTCATATCCCCCTAACCCTCCCCCTTCATACCACGCCAGATCGAATTTGTATAGACCCTCGTCATATAATCCAAGACACCCTGAGCTTTTACCTCCTCATTATTAAGCTTAAATAAATTTTAATTAAGGAATGTAATTTTTTTAAGTTATAAAATATTCAAAAGTCTAAAGGTGTTATTATTTTAGAAATGTGTCGTTTTTTCGTATTAGGTACCCAGGTACCTAATTATAATGAATGACCGACAATGAAAGAATAAACAATACAATATCATGCACGTAATTCAACGCGGCAGTTTGTAACAAACGTAGTGATTGCAAATTATTGCAATACACTACGTTTTTATCAGGCGTATAACAGCTTTAGTTCCGAGAGGTCCGTTGTGGCGCTGCAGTCACATCTTCCCTCATGTAACGCCATAGGACGCCATATTAGACTTACAACAGCAAGCAGCCGTTGTGTTGCTGCGCCAGTAGCTTATATCTTTGTGTATTCCTGGTTTTTTTCGCTTGAGTTGAGAATCCTTGAGAAGCCGTAATTCTTCTCCGTTGTATGACATAATAATATCAGTTTGTTCCTGGGTCAAATATCCCTATTTTCGCATCTTGGAATCACTGTAGACTTACCTATAACTACAGAATAAATACTAGTACTCTATAACTACAAGTTCTATACAAATTAGCTTGACAACTGCAGCGCCAAAACGGACCAGTTGGAACTAAGTGCCAAGACAAACCCAAACAGGGTTTTTGGATATAAGACAATGTAAGCTGAAATGTTAAAAAATAAAAAAAAGTGAAAATTTCACTGTCGCTTCTGTAGCTTGCCACATACCAGTAATCTGTGATTTTTATGGGTCGACAAAAAACCTTATAAAATCGTCCGGTCCTTCGAGACACTTTTATCTCTACTATTGATAAAAAATCGGTCAAGTGCGTGTCGGGCCACGCGCAGGGTAGTTCAATATACGGACTAAGAAGGGGGCTTTTTGTTTTAGACTACGGTTTAACGGCTTGTAAAGTCTAAAAAGAACATTTTACTAGTTGATCGACTATTACTCGTTAACTTGTAAAGCTTACTTAGCGGTGATAGTTTTCCTTTTGAAGTCGTTATATACACTACTGGCGTAAATTTTTTCACGTACTTATCTAGAAACAACCGTTAAGCAGGCAGGGGGAGAGACACTTGACTCTAACAAAAATTTTCACTGATCCCTATCGAAAAATGGTTTTCCTACACCCACAATATTTTTTAAAGACCTATCCAACGATACCCCACTCCATGGGACAGACGAGAAAAAAAATTTCATCCCCACTTTTCGTGTAGTGGAGGTACCCTAAAAAAAATATTTCTCAAAATTAGTCAGAGATATTCTGAAACCTTAGAACATCCACGTTTCACCAGTAGTACCGAAACTCTGTCCAGTGTGACGGGGGATGAGCCCGTCGCCACTTATAATGGACAGTGGGTACAATACATGCCTCGAAATTGAAGCATGCAGGTTTCCTCACGATGTTTTCCTTCACCGAAAAGCCAGTGGTGTTACAAATCGTACATAAATTCCGAAAAACTCATTGGTACGAGTCGGTCTGAACGGTTTGAACTGAAGTGAACGGAACTGAAGTTTACTTCTTTGTACGATTTTTACCTGTAAATAAAACTAAAATAACTCTCATTTCAAAACGACTAAAAAACATTGCAATAGCACTCATATCACATGGTGAAATGAATTACTTCAACTTTTTCCAAATAATTACCTAATAAACGATAATGTTTATTATAAATCACGTTGATCATTCGGTAGGGCATCACTACGTAGTTACAATGGCACAGTTCTACTTGATTCTTGCTCTAATTATACAGGTAAGTAGCAAATAATCATATTCTCTGCTTAAGGGAATATAATTCGGAGAGTGCTCCACGCAAACGAAGTTTGGTGATATTTTTAATACTAACTAATTAAAGTCAATTAAATTTTTCTGAAACCATCTAGAAACTAATCTCTATGCTTGAATGAAGTCAGGTTTTCGTTAAAATGTATAGTTTTAAAGTTACAGTGCCTTAAAGATTTTATGCAAATCTTAAATTAATCCTAGCATTAAAACTGTATATTTTAATGAAAATCTGACTTCATACAAGCATTGGTGATTAGTTACTAGATTGTTTCTGAAAAATTGCATTGACTTTAATTGGTTAGTATTGAAAATATCACCAGACTTCGTTTGTATGCAGCGCACAGTGCTAAGATTAATTTAAGATTTGAATAGAAATCTTTAAGGCACTTTAACTTTATAACTATACATTTTAAAGAAAATCTGACTTCATGCAAGCATAGAGATTAGTTTCTAGATTGTTTCTGAAAACTTTTATTGTCTTTAATTGGTTAGTGTTGAAGATATCACCAGACTTCGTTTGTATGGAGCTCGCTCCGAATTATATTCCCTTAACGTGACCGGGTGGTAGTTCAAGTACTAATAGGTGTGTTGCTTACAATCAAACAGTTTAAATATTTGTGTAAATATCTGTTTGCAGAGCTCCTTGACTTTCGCTCATATTGATGAAGAAGATGAACCCACAAGCCGAGAAGTATTGAAGACCAGACCAAGCATTGTTGATGACTTGCCTAAAGACTTTAGCGCTACAGACGTCGATTGGATGGACATATTTACTATGCCAAGTGGCAGCTTGTACCCCACATCGTCAGCTGCATTAATGACCCATGCGACCAAATCTGAGAAGTCACCCGAGGAACAGATCGACGATATTAAAGATTTGGCTAACAAAATCACTCTCGCCATTCAAAGCGAGATGGCCAAGTTACTCGCATATGCGTTAGATAACTGTGAGAAGGATGTCGATGAAAATAATATAAGAAAAAGGAGGTCAGCAGAAACTCCGATGGCTAGCACAGAATTAGTGATGCGACTGCTGAAACATATCAAATCTAACAACGAATATCAAAACATTGCTATTGAAAAGATGATGTCGGCTCAAGAAATCGCTGACAAGTTCGGTATTGAATTCTCTCCGGACACAGAAATTTTATCTGACCTAGCTGTCGCCGCTAATGAACAAACTAAAGAGTTGACTACCATTCTAAAAGACGCTTGCGACACCAAAAACGTGACACAAGAAGAAGTGTCATTCGTACCTTTGGAATGTGAAACTCCAGTTGAAAATCCTGCTGAGAACAGTACGTACTACGTATACTCAGTCCATCCACATGACCATCATCATCACGATAACTTCGCTCACACATACCCGCCCCACGAATACGTTCCGGAACATCATAATGTCCATCCAGTACACAACCATCAGTACAACACGTACGAAACCCAGATGATGCCACCTCCGGTTCAACCTGTCACTCCAAGACCCACTTACTTCGACTCTATGATGCCCTTCCAAGACCCTTACCCCTTCTGCACAATGGAGCCTATTACCACTACAACAACAATAATCTTGCCAATTGAAGAATTCGTTGAGCCAGAACCGGTGTTGGTTGGTGAGGAATACGAAGAAACAGTATCTTCGAAAGTATTCGTGAATCATGATGAAGAACCCGGTTCATCGACAGTGAACCATGTCATGACTTATACTTTAAGTGAGAAGGCTCATTTCAAAACTCCAGAAATCGAAAGTCTTCCTCAGCAGATGCAGTACACTTTCTTTTTAATGTAATGTGTAGAATTTTAAATCAGTTATTCGTTATTTAGTTTCAAAACATGTTATTGAATATTTTACTGACGACCTAGAAGACTAGAACCAATAAAGTGATCCAGGTTTAAAAAAGCTTACGATTATTTTACTAACCCCCGATTTCCCCGAGATATTCTGAAACCTCAGAACATCCACGTTTCACCAGTAGTACCGAAACTCTGTCCAGTGTGAAGGGGAGTAAGCCAGTCGCCACTCATAATGGACAGTGGGTACAACACATGCCTCGAAATTGAAGCATGCAGGTTCCTCACGATATTTTCCTTCACCGAAAAGCCAATGGTGTCACACAAATCGTATATAAATTCCGAAAAACTCATTGGTACGAGTCGGACTGGACGGGGATCGAACCATCGCCTCCTGCACGGCAGGCAAGGTTACTCGCCACTGGACCACCACGACTTTTTGCACACCTACTGCAATCTATTTAGATTAATGTGTTACTCAAGACCTAAAGATTAATTTGAGCAAAGGGCTAAAGTTTTAGAGATGAAAGAAAAACCGGAGAGCAAAAGAGTAGTATGGGGAATTATTGTCTTCATACAAATCTAGGTTTTAAATTCGATTAGGATCCAAGACATTCGAGGTAAGCTGGTCTTTTTTTTTTGTTTAGTATCACCCGTTGATTCAATTGCACTTACAATTGTATTTATTTAGGAAAAGTCTCAATAAAAAGGCATTTGTTTCAAATCTAGTTTAAGTTTAATAAATACCCAAACATTTAACTTAAACATTAGGTAACTTAAATCTAACGTTTTGGTTACATTTTCACTTTTATAATAACCCTTATTTCTCGTATTTTAGTAATTCGTATGAATCTTCAGATGCATGTGTATACGGCATTATACTCGGACTTTCGATTTTCGATGTATTGTGATCGTTTTTGTCGGCACTTCATTGGAATGGAGTTGACATTTGAACGAAAACGTTCACGAAATATTGAAAATGGAATGTCCGAGTAGACATCAAAACCATTTCATATGCAAACTACACACTTAGAACTTTGATCTAAGGCGCGGTTTATACAGAAGAGACGTGTGGCGGGGGTGGATAGTCAAAGTAACACAATTATAAACCTTATAGTATAGCATAGCGTCGTTTGGAGAATTACGCCCGCGCCTCCAGGCGACGTCACGGTTTATATTGTGTTACTTTGAGTAGCCCGATTTCTCAAAATGTCACATATGAAACAAAATGAAGAATGAATGCAGTTTTTCTTTCAATGAAATCAAAATGTAGCTGCATACGAATAGGGTATTTGACTGGTTTTTAAAAACTGTTCTACGTTAATCACTGATGTCTAAGGACTCTAAAGAAAATGTATATTTTACGTTCCATTACATATATTGCAAGAAAAAACGAAAACAAAAATTTTTATTTAAATAACTCGCGAAAACGCTTTTCCTGACAATATACTTGGCTACAAGCAGGTGACGTCACGATGACGTAAACTTTGTACGACACTCACACTCTACACGATACTGTTTACAAGCAGATGACGTCATCAAACATTCGCCAATCAGAGTGGTTTACGATCACGTGACTAAAGTAGACCAACAAACTATTTTCATTGTCGATTTTCTCTTAAAATATCCAGTATTTTTCTTAAGTTACTAAATAGTTGGTTTCCAAAACTCATATTCAAAACGGATGCCATCAATAGATCCTATAGTTTACATGCTGTCAAATACCCTATTATTTTATATTATTAGTCATTTTTAAACGATTTTGTTGGTAAGAAGATAACTCTATGACTAAGTTTCTATTTGGTAACATCTTACAAATAATTCTAAGACATGACTTATCTATCACATAGAAAAGGCACTGATTTGATTATATTTCATAATCTTAAACATTAGTTATAACCTTTTGTTAGTTCTAAAATATTTAACTTATCTTAGTTAACTTACAAAACAATTCTTCGGTAATTCTTTGGTTTTTTTTTGTTTTAAAGTATGGCACAGATATAATGAAATTAAACGAATTTAGAAATAACCTAAATCCTAATTTATGATTATCACAATTCAAAATAATTATCAATACGTAACGTTAAGAACAAGGAGTCGGAATACGTAGAGTTATTGAAAATTATTAAATTAATTATAATTAAATTGTTATATATATTCACTATGTAACTATATATACAGGGTTCTTATTCAAATGACAGTTATTAGGGTTCCGTAGTCAACAAGGAACCCTTATAGTATACCCATGTCTATCCGTCTGTCCGTCTGTCTGTCTGTCCGTCTGTCCGTCGTCGGCTTTTTATATGTGTATTATACTTTTTATATTAGATTTTAGGACGTCTAATTATTGGCGTTACCGCTTATTAGCACCAGGGGGAGCCATATTGTGAAATAAATTGAAAAAGATGGTCGGCCGACACGAGGCTCGAACTACAAGCACCCGAATCTTAAGCCGGTTGACTAGACCACTAGACCAACAAGACAGTGATTGATATGGGCGAAATCTCTCACTACTACAGCGCAGCGGTGAGGTGTAGCAAGCTATCGCTCCAGTTTAGATACGAACCCAAATACAACACATAGTGCTTCGAAACGCCACCGATAGATGTCGGAAGCTGTCTATGGAAAATCGGCGTTCCACTGGGCTCTAAATCTACGATCTATACTCTACATATTCCGACTATAACTTAAACTTACATATTTTTCGCAAACACATTTGAACCATCATCCTAACAGGATTAAAACATATTTCTTCCCAATATTATTTACATCATGTCATCGTAATCTAAACCTTTCGCTACGCAATTCAAGCCTTTATATTAAATCATGCCTTTTTTTTAAACGCTCTCTTTTGGTCATACGAGTAGCTCTATACTGGGTGATACATATCTTAGAGGGTGTTTAAACAACTTTTTACTATTAGACCAACATTAAAGCGGAGAAAAAAATTTGTTTTTCCATAGAAAACGTCAATGGTGACTTTACTGAAATGTATGCAACAGCAGATTTTTTTCTCGGTTTCAATTTTGGTCCCATAGTAACAGTTGTTTAGTTTGATGGTCTGATCCACTCCTTAAAGTATGTAACGCATTTATGTTGACACCATATAGTATAACTTACGATTAAAAAAAATCTCGAATTATGGAACCACAATTATTTAGATCCATTGATCTATCTAGGGTGAAATTTAAATCATTAGCATCCTTTTAAACTAAAAGTCTACCCATCAAACTGAACAACTTTTACTATGGGAGCAAACCGATCGGAGCAAAAATAAATTCAGCCGTTACACACATTTGAGTCGAGTAGGTGCAGTTTAGTATGGAACAGCAGATTTTTTTTTGCTCCGACCGGTTGGCTCCCACAGTAAAAGTTGTTCAGTTTGATGGGTAGACTCTTAGTTAAAAATGATGCTAATGATATCAATATCACCCTGTATACCGAGATCTAGTTAGTACTTAATACTGGGCTAGATATCCATCATAATAAGACGAGTACTTTTGAAAAGGTCATCACCACGTTCACCTCCGTGTTGTCTTTACAATTCCAACATCATCATCACATTCCTGACAGGCTACCTGTGTGCATAGTATGCGCTGTAAGCACTATTGTGACCTGTGTGAGGCTGGTACCTGCAAAAGAAGAATAAAAATGCGATCAGAACAAAATTATTCATCGTCGGATTTTGGTCTAGATTTTTTTAATTTTGAGATTGAGTTTTTTCATAGAAAACGTTGATTTGAAAAGCTTAGTCGACTCAAAAAATGTGTGGAACTGCTGATTTTTTTCACGATTTCGACGTTGGATCCATAATTAAAGTTGTTCAGTTTGATGGTTTGAAGCACCCCCATTAAATAAATAAATATTTTGGACATTGTCACACAAATTATTCAGTCACATTTAAAGTACCAGAATCTAGCCTGGACTTGTGTTATAATGACTAGACAACGATATAGAATAAATATATAGATACAAACGTCCATGAATCGGGTACAAATATTCATATTCATCATACAAATATTTGTCCCTTACGGGATTCGAACCCGCGACCCTCGGCACAGCAGGCAGGTTCACTACAGACTGTGCTATCGGGCCGTCGAATATTACTATACTTCATTCGAAATAAGGAGAGACGTTTCCGATTCTTATTTAGTTTTTTGGACAATTCTGAGCAAATATACTTTATTTATCTGAAAGATATACTATCAAACATATCTTGGACGGTACTAAAGCCGTTCTAAGAATAAGTGAGAGTGTTTTAAATCTCTGTTTCTACAATTCAAAATAGCCTTATAATTTCGTTGCTACTTGGAATTGAGTATAGGGTGTTTTATACGTTTTTTTCATTTTGAGATTGAGTTTTTTCATAGAAAACGTTCATGCTCAGTCGACTCAAAAAATGTGTATACTGCTGATTTTTTTTTCACGATTTCAACGTTGGCTCCATAATAAAAGTTGTTCAGTATAATGGTTTGAAACACACCTTTTAAATATTACTATACATCATTCCAAATAAAGACGAAGAGATTTTCAGATTCCTATTTAGCTTCCTGGACAATTCTGATTAGCAAGTATACTTTATTTATCTGAAAGATATGCCATCACACATATCTTTCACGGTACTAAAGCTGTTCCAAGAATAAGTGAGAGTAAGTGTTTTAAATCTCTGTTTCTACAATTCAAAATAGCCTTAAAATTTGGTTGCTACTTGGAATGTAGTATAGCGTGTTTTATTAAACATTGTAGAGAGTGTAAAGACACTTCTACTGGCGCCCGATCAAGCTAATTTAAAACATCAAACGTCCTTATTCTAATTTCAATTCTAATGACATTGTAATCCAGTTACAATTCAGCTGTGCTGAATTCCGTATCGCGCTAAACTTATATTATTTACTAGGTATGTGATGGACAGGCTAACTGCCAGTTGCACGTACGTTCATTAATGTTAATCCTCCATTAAATCTCTTGCTGTCACTTTTTGTCTTGTTGTAAAAGCTAGCAAGAGATTTAATTGAGGATTAACTTTAATGAACGTACGTGCAACTGACCGTAAAACGTCTGAGCGATCTGTCAAACGGCTGTCATCAGCTGTCACATGATTAGCGCGGTGCCGAATGTGTAAAAGCGCGGGCCACAGGTGCTCGGCTCGCCCGCGTAGTGCTCCGGCCACCTCCCGCCTCCGAGGTAGGCCCCGCAGCTGGCTCTGTTCTGGTGTGTGTGAAGACAGCTCATCTGCATCACTTACCGCACGGTATGGGCGTGCGCAGAGTAGAGTGGGCCGCAGGTGCTGGGCTCGCCCGCGTAGGGCTGCGACACTTGAGGGCAGGGCTCCGGTGGCGCCACCTCCCGCCTCCGAGGTAAGCCCCGCTGCTGGCTCTGTTCTGGAGGACTGTTGACAACGTGATATACAATATTAACATTTAAGAGGATATGTGAAAAAAAATAGGATTCTTCAAAGCATCAGATATCATGAAGTACTAACAGTAGGAGTATGATTTCAGGATATGTGTAAATTGAACATATTATTAAAATTTTGATTGCCGCCAAAACACGATTAAGACAAATTTTCTCGATAGAAAAACAAGCCAAAGTAGCCTCCGTCTTTATCTATAAACGCTTGGAACTGCTAAACGGTGAATAATAGAAACACGAGACTTGATTTAAAAAATAGAGATTGATATTTTATAAATTTTGATTGCAGCAGAAATTAACTTACATAAATAGTAAAATCACAACTAAATAAAGTTTGTTTTGGCGCTTACGTCGTTTTATTTAGTCAGGCGCGCGCGCCGCCCCATCTCTTTCTCTCGCGTCAGGCAGTAATATAAGCTATCACAATCTATTAAAAAGCTCAGTCGGCTGTGGCCTTTGCCCGCGTCAGACCTGCGTTCGCATGCCCAATTTCCGAATTACGATTAATTATCCAGCTTACGTGTAAATATTATAGTGTAATATATTAAATACAATCTAAAATAAATTCGAGGCCATAGCAGCTTCACATTTAAGAGAATATAATTCGGAGCGCGCTCCATACAAACGAAGTCTGATGATATTTTCAATAGTAACCAATTAAAGTCAATGAAATTTTTCAGAAAAAATCTAAAAACTAATCTCTATGCTTGTATGAAGTCAGATTTTCGTTAAAATGTATAGTTTTAAAGTTACAATACCTCAAAGATTTCCATACAAATCTTAAATTAATTCTAGCATTAAAACTGTATATTTTAACGAAAATCTGACTTCATACAAGCATAGAGATTAGTTTCTAAATTGTTTCTGCAAATTTTTCATTTACTGATTGGTTAGTATTGAAAATATCACCAGACTTCGTTTGTATGCAGCGCGCATTTACGCATTCGGAATAAACTTCTCTTAAGTATATTTCTCACTCAAATATGTATAGCAGTTTTTTTGGACTTCATAGACCAAGAGCTAGCTGTTATTATCTTTAAGTCGTCGTAATTTTCGGTTTTACTATCTTGTTTTTCAATTTCTTCAAATAATTAAATTTATTTGTCATAATGGAATCTGGTTATAAACGTATTTATGAACCGTTGTCAGTATTTTTACCGAGTTGAAGGATTCTATTGCTCCGGAACATCTTGCCTGGTATGAGAGTTTGAAAACTCTGTGGCCCTTAATTGTATGGGTAGTCAGTATGGTGAGCCAGGCTGAAGGGCAGGGTAGGGAAGGCGGGTGGTCGCAGAGAGTTTCTTCTTCAAAGTTGTTTCTTTCTTGAGTGCTGGATCAGGAATGAATCTACGCCGATTTGGCGCCATTTTATATCATTTTCAAGCGACCACCCCTCCTTACCCCGCACTCTTGCCCTGAATACAAATCTCTTTATTTCTCATACAATCTTAATTTCTACGCTTACAAACCAATATAATTATATAGTTAAGATACTTATTTTCTTATTCTAAAAATAGCAGGTGCATCATCCGCCGGTGCATAACAGAGTGCAGAACGAAAAGGAAAGGTACAATATTTATATTACCCTGGCCCCCGCTTCCTCATAACACAGGTTCCGGACGCCGGGGCCCCCCTCGCTCGCCTGTATGCGCTGACAGAGATGGAGCGTTCTGTCTCTTTCTAACAATTATTTCTAATAGGATTCTACCCCTTCTAATGAGGCAGTGAAGCTTATTGGCATAACTTCTAATTGGAATTTATAAGTTCTAACTCGATTCTTATTGTTTTATTTACTTGTGTAATGCGTTAATTTTATTAGGGAAGTGTACCTAATCTAATCTGGGGTAGAAATCACTAGAAAAATCGAATACGAATCCTAAAATGAAATGAAAAAAAAATGAAAAAAAGTTTATTTCAGTTTCCTTAAATCTAATACAAAGACATCGCAGGAACCATCTTTTGAGTAGCTATGAGTTACTCGTTACAGAAGGTTCCGCTCTTCCAGTAATGTACATAATGAAGTAATTTAGGAACACTGAGTTTGAACATAAAAGAAAAAAATTAGATAAAAAGTTGTGTGTGTTAATGTGTGTGAGTGTGTGTGTGTGTGTGTGTGTGTATGTGTGTTTCTGTGTGTGTAAATATACTTATGTAATTTTATTATACTTTGTATTTAAGTAATTCTTCCACTTCATTGTATTTTAAAGTTTTTACCCATTCCGTGATTGTGTGTTTGCATTGATGATTATTCATGGAATATATGTTTAGCTTTTTATTTATGTCATTGTATAAATAAATAGATAGTTTACTGTA
This sequence comes from Agonopterix alstromeriana, assembly GCA_963924505.1. NCBI lineage: Eukaryota > Metazoa > Arthropoda > Insecta > Lepidoptera > Depressariidae > Agonopterix > Agonopterix alstromeriana. Next base: position 295,446 of record OZ004681.1, on the reverse strand, counting down.
ACTTTGACTAGCAAATGCAGTTTTTGTATTTTGGTTGTAAGGTACAATATCTTTTCTTCTTTTGCTTAATAAACGAGGATCATATTTTAAAGATTTGTGTTTCTTTAAAATAGTGTGAATGACATACAGCTTTCTTACAGTCAGTAATTCACAGGATAGATATAACTCCTCTGTGGGGAACCGGAAGGGTTTAAAGTACATAACCTTGAGAAGGGATCTTTGTGCCCTTTCCACTTCTATAAACTTAGTTTTTAAGGCACTTCCCCATACGGGAATGCAGTAAGCCATGACGGATTGAGCCAAAGAGATATAAATTATATTAAGAAGACTATTTTTATGTTTTGTGATTGTTAATTTAGTACTATTTGAATGGTTAGTAGGAATGACGTGACGCAGAGTCTTAAAAATCCATATTAGTTTTCTGATTCTACTCGAAATTTGTTCTATTTGATTATGCCACTTCAGTCTTTGGTCAATAACAACACCTAAGTACTTGGTTTGTCCAATCTTCAGAATCGAAGAGCATTGACAATCCCCGTCAAAAACAGTACCACATTTATGTATTTTTATTTTAAAGTCATTTCTAGGTTGAGTGCGGTTACTGATAGTGAAACAGATGTAGTTCGTTTTTTTAGTGTTTAGGGTTAGTATATTGCTATCAAGCCAGTATGCAACCTGTGCAAGTCCCTGTTCAGCTTTCACTTTAATAGTATCCCAGGATACCCCCGTAAAGACAACTGCTGTATCATCAGCGTATGAAAAAACCTGGGCGCAATCAATTTTCATATTACACAGATCATTGATATAAATCAAAAACAGGGTTGGTCCCAAGACGCTGCCTTGGGGGACGCCATAGGTTATATCAGCATCAGTACTAATGCACGATTCAATTTTAACAGCCTGTTTACGGTTAGAGAGATAGTCTGTTAATAGAGCTAACGGAGTACCTCTTATCCCAATGTTTTCAAGTTTTTGGAAAAGGATGTGGACAGAGACCGTATCAAATGCTTTTTTGAGGTCTAGGAATACAGTCAGGCACTTTTTCCCTCTGTCTAGATGTTCTGTAATTAAAGTAGTAAGAGCTGACACAGCATCTTCGGTGGACTTACCTTTTCTAAACCCATACTGCGATTCTGACAATACATTAAATTTATCAAGATAACTGAGGATTCTATTATTTATCAATTTTTCTATAATCTTCGAAATCGCTGGTAATACAGATATCGGTCTATAGTTATTTACGTCATCTCTGTCCCCACCCTTGTGCACCGGGGTAATGATTGCTTGTTTTAAGGGACCTGGAAAGACACCTTTATCAAAGCACAGATTAGCTAAGTGAGTTATGACAGGAACCACTTCATGTTTGACAAGCTTTAAAAAGTTTGTTGGAATATTGTCCCAGCCAGGGGCACTACCCGTCCTCAAGTTTACCAAGATATTATTAACCTCGACAGGATAGTCCTATTAGGACTCAGGACTCTCCTATTAGAACTATTTACATAACTTATGTGCTAAGCCCTAATTCTAAAAAGAAAAATTTATTCATTGAAATGTTAACTAAACCTAAACTTATCCTACTAGTATAAAAGGGTATATAAAACGAAATAAATAAAGTAATGTAAAAAACTATGTACAAAGGTAGTCAATTCAGGTTCTGTAGTGCACATTTCTTCCGCCGTCGCAGCTCTGCGATCCAACCTGTAGCACGACGATCCTCTTGGTCGGTCTCCGGAGGACATGCCCGTTGCTGGTTACGACGTCCACGATCCTCACCTCGCCGTCTCAGGATGTAACAGGATGTGGTTGGGTGTAAGCGCCTCCGGTTCTTCTGGGGTCACCGCCACGTGTGTGAGTGGGTGGGAGTTGACGGTGTTCTCCGCCTCGGCGAGCAGGGTGAGCAGTGTCTCGTCGCTAGGGTACTGCTCGTGGAGTTTGACGCGCAGTGCCTCCTTCACGGTGCGTACCATGCGCTCCCACGCGCTGTCCATGAAGGGGGAGGCCGGGGGTACGTAGCGGCAGGTGATGCGCCGCGCCGTCGCCTCCTCGCTGACCGCCGCCAGCGCGGCCTTGGCGAGCTCCTTCTCCGCAGCCTTGAAGCACGTCGCGTTGTCACTCCATAGCTCCTTAGGCACTCCTCTTCGTGCCACGAACCTCCTCAGGTCGCCGGTCGCCGGAGAAGTAGGCTTCGCTCTTCGTATCTTGCATAGTTGACAGTGTTTGATGACGTTCACGCATTGTCGGTCGTATCTTCAGTACCCATAGTCGCTGCTGTAGCTCATTCACGACGGTTTCGATACCGCCATGTAGTCGCTCGTGTACGTGTTGTATGTACAGTCGCGTGAAGTAGTGTTTCCCGTCGAGTACGGTCGGGCTCGCAGTGTCTTCAACGATGTCAGGTGCTACGTGGATTCTTCCTTTGAGCCATCTTCGCCGACGACCACTGATAGCGCCGACAGCTTGTCTCCCGGCTGAGGCGCCGCGCCGTTCCTTACTCGACGTAAATCTTCGGAAAGACAATCTTCTTGTACAGGTTTCCACCATAGTTTCTCAGCGCGAATGAGATAGTGAGTTTCGATACCGATGGTGTTGCTATCTCATTTCTTCACGTACGGTGTCTCGTTCTTGCGTGTTTTCTTATCAATCTTTGAATCAGAGTCGTTTTTATTGTTTTCTTTCGTTCGTTTGCGCTTCGTAGCCAATACTGTTTCAATTTTCTTCTTTCGACATAAATTGACGAACTGTAGCATGCGCACCGTAGCTCGTAGCAAAAGTGGGAACGACGAAAATCGCTCGATTCGCGGTAGGTGAGCGTGGTCAGGTCGCTGGTGGGTGACGTGACAAGTCCCCTCTCTTCTCCTGTCTTCGGTGCTTCTGTCTTCGTCTCTTGTGGCCATTCTCGTTCGTGGTTTCGTAGGAAGCTCGGCCCGTTGTACCATCGGACCTCGCTCCCGCCGATAGAGACCGTGGCGCCGCCCGAGTTGGCGGAAAACTGCTGTACTACTGAATTTGTATTGGACACCCATCCGCATAGCTCGAAGCCGGCTTGCCGATGAATGTAGTCGACTGATTTCGATACTTCTTTGGCTTCTTTTTCGGTCGGAAAACTTGTTATGTAGTCGTCCATGTAGTGGTTCTTTTCAATGGCTCGCGCGGCTGCAGGATACTTTTCTTTGAAGTCTGAAGCATTTCTATTCTTCACGTATAGCGCGGTGCCGGTGCATGGTGATGACATCGCGCCGAAGATCACTGAAGTCATGCGGTACTCTCGCGGTCGCTGGTTCCCTCTCTCTTCGCCCCGCTATAGAAATCGTAGTGCCTCTCTGTCGTCCTCTTGAACTTATATTTGCATAAACATTAATTCCTTTATGTCAGCTGACACGGCATGTTGGTGTTGACGAAATCGCATTACAACTCCCGGCAGAGATTGCAGCAAGTCTGGACCGCAGAGTAGCATATCGTTCAGGCTGCGTCCGGCTGTCTTCGCTGTGGCGTTGTGTACTACTCTTATCTTCTGTTTCGCGGGGTTAATGACCGCGAAGTGGGGTAGGTACCATGTTTTATTTGGCACCGGCGGTGTGGTAGCTTCCTCGGCGTAGCCCAAAGTGAAGAGGGTTTGCATTCTTTCTTCATATTTCTTTTTCAGGTCTTCATCTCGGTCTAGTTTCTTCTCTAGGTTGTGCAGCCGTTTGAGTGAGTTTTTGTAGTTGTTCGGAATCTTCATGTCGTCTTCTTTCCATATAAGTATTGTTTTGAAGCGTCTGTCGGGCAGGTGGTGACTGGTTTCATTCAATATCTTCAATGCGCGCTGCTCAGGGTCACTATTCTGTACTCGTTTTTCTATCCCGATTGATTCAAACTCGAAATAATTCTTCATCATCTTCTTTCGTGTATAGTTATTGAAATTATGTATTTTCATTAATAACGCCAAATAATATTATACAGGGTGTAAGGAAAAGTATCATTTTACTATGGGAGCAAACCGTTATGGGAGTTACAACTCTTTGCGTTCTACCTATCTATCTCAAGAACGGTTAACTATTATAAATGACCAAATTTGAAAAAAATTTAAAGTTCTACAATTTTTTTTAAAACTTCAAAGGTCATTTAGAGCATAGAAAAGAAGATATTTCCTAAAGACCTGTTTTTTGACATTTTACCTTGAATCTTTTGACTTGCATAAACGAGATTTTATGTGACATTTGACCTAACGTATTGGATGTCATAACGATGATTTAAAGAAGTTTGTAGCTTATTATCTCTCAATCCGAGGTTGACCCTTTTTTTCACCTAATTTTCCTGGAGTACTAGGAGAAACAGTGATAATGAAAAACAAAACGGAACAAAACATTAAATTTGAAACGTAGGCAGGAACATACCAGAAGTATGAGAGAAAAGAAAAGGTAATAAGTTGTAAATAATTTTCCAGCACTCTGTGACCTAAACCTGCATATACGTTTAACTTTGCTTGTGCTCGGGTGCTAACTTCACGCTGTGCAATAATGAACTACTTAAGTCACACTTATCGTAATGTACTAATGTAAATAAATGTTGATTTTAGGTCGTAAGATAAATATTATTAGTGATTTTGTAAATAAATGTTGATTTACCATTTTAAAATTCATTCATACCTGTTATAATATCCTGCATCATCCTCATCCTTCAATGCTATGCCATGCATCTGAGGGATGCGAGGTATTTTAGAATTACCTATGGATTTTCAAAATAGGTTTATGAGTGTTATACAACTTCTCAACCTGAAAGTTCTTGTGGTATCGAGAATAACTGAGATTATTGCAGTATTACGAAACTTATTTTTTCACGTTCTTCTTACATTTTTGTTGACGGCGTAAAATAACTTCCAGGTTTCATCTAGATAGTCGGTATGTTTTGACCATAGAATGTTTTGACTTGTATTATATCAATTACAAGTACAAAATAAGAAGTTGAATTGATTTGATTACGGGACCTAAAGACGTAAAGCCTAACCAAGAACCGAACCGAAGACCAACAGGTAGCTCTCGTACTATAAAGTAAAACAAAATCCTGTAATGATAGTTTTTTTTCCTTCTAGATAGGTACAGTGATTTTCGGTATGATATTAATGAGTTTTAAGTTTTTTAAGTGAAATCAATTAAAGAGTATCGTTAGTTAGGTATTGTTTCTATCTATAAATTGGTTGTCCGTAATTGATCCTGTAACAAATTAATAATTGATCAAGGAGGATAAATAGAACGATTCTTAATTATAATATATTGTGTTTTTTCATACGACAAAAGGTACTAATAATATATTAACAGCGAAGCGTCTCGTCTTCTACGCATTTTGAGTGATTTGATTTTCGCGGGCTAGTGCGCGACGATGTTCGGTAGCGGGGCGCGGGGCGCTTGCTGCGCTAAGCCACGCCCATTTCGCTTCAATTATTTTTCGACATAGGCCCTTAAACACCTTTGAAAGTGTCAGAATAATCATGTCAAGACCCAATTTGGGTATCACAGGATATATAGGGTCCTTCTTAATATGCTGACACTTTTTTAAGGGGATGATCAGAGCGACAAACTGAACAACTTTCTCTATGGGACCAACATCGAAATCGCGAAAAAAAATCAGCTGTCCCATACAATTGGCTCGAATAGGTTTGCAGTTTTGTATGCAAGAGCTGATTTTTTTTTTCGCGATTTCGATGTTGGTGCCATAGAGAAAGTTGTTCAGTTAGACGGTCTGATCATCGCTTTAAAAAAGTGTATATTAAGAAGGACCCTGTACAGTCTTTCTTAATATGATGATGGTTTATGAAGTCAACTGTCCCATACATTTGCATCGAGTAGGTTTACAGCCCCCTAGACAAAGTGACATTCTATTGGCGTTGACGCTAGTAGAAATGATAGAATGTATGGATTTGACAATAGCGATCGAAACATTTTGACGTTTACATTCGTAACCGTACGTCATGTTTTCTACTGTCGTTAACGCTAATCGAAAGGTACTTTGTCTAGGCCCCCTGTTCTGTTATGGGACAGCAGATAAATATCCCATAGACTCAAACTATTATGGTTCCATATTAAATTCAAATACGTATTCTCAACTTTGACTATTTATATGTGGACTGGTTACGCGTGTAATTCTACTAACAAACATTTCTACCACTTTTTGCAGGGGCGAGGTAACATGAAATCCATAACGTTGGATTTTTTCCCCATAACTTTAGATTCTAATTTTGAAAGTTAAAAATCATGAAAAGTAGTCTCGTGTGAACCCCAAACTTTCTAAGTTATTATTTCGCAATTATAGGCTGTCTCATTTAGTGATAAGGTGTAAAATTGAATGTAAATGCACAAGATCAATTGTGCTTATACCGTGGCAGAGGGGAAATGCTACCGCAAGGCTAGTCCTTATAATAATTAGTCAAAGGACTCAAACTATTATGGTTCCATATTAAATTCAAATACGTATTCACGATGATCTTGATTCTAACTAAACAGAAAAAAACTAGCCATAAATCATTAGACCGACCATCAATTATCCCATTTCGAAGTCTGAAAAAACATATCGCCACATGCACAAACAGTTAGAAGATAGAGCGATTACAAAAAATACAGTTTCATTTTTACGAAATGTCTCGACTTCCTGGTAGCATCGATTAATTTCTATACCACAAAAGAAGTTGTCTCTGTTGCCTACGTAATAAAGACTAAAGTGCCTTGCTATGTACTTTTTACGTAGAATCGATTAATAACATGGACTTAAATTATGAGAGGCATTTGTCGCTCACTGTCAAAATAAAGAATTAACACGGTTCTGGTAACAGGACCCCGCCTACTGGGCGGGCATTTATTATTATTTTGTTTCGTTTTACCAGTTAAAAAAATAACTTAATAGTGTGACCACTTTATTCCCGTGGTGCCGTGATACCTCGATCAACCAATGGTTGATGCGTGGTACGGTATAACGCGGCTAAGTGTTAAGACTTCTCATAGAACTTGCTACCTTTTACCGTATCACGGCAGAGTGGCATATGAGACGATTAAGGGAAAGTGGAAAGGGAGTTTCTTTTATCGCAATATTCATTGCTTAGAGAAACATTGCAATAGAGAATCGAATAACTGATCACAACATGGTATCTGCATCATTACTTAAAATCCTAAATTAAGAGAGACGTTGAAGTCTTTTGTATGAAAATTCTTAAAACTGTAACATTTTTATGATTGCACCTATCCATTCATATAGGGTCCTTCTTAATATGCTGTCACTTTTTTAAGGGGATGATCAGACCGTCAAACTGAACAACTTTCTGTATGGCACCATAATCGAAATCGCGAAAAGAAAGTCTGCTGTTCCATACAAAACTGCAAACCTACTTGAGCCAAATGTATGGACAATCTGTTTTTTTTTTCGCGATTTCAATGTTGGTCCCGTAGAGAAAGTTATTCAGTTTGACGGTCTGATCATCCCCTTAAAAAAGTGTCAGCAAATTAAGAAGGATCCTGTATAGGGTGAAATTGATTTCATTGGCATCCTTTTAAACGAAGAGTCTACCCATCAAACTGAACAATTTTTTTACTATGATTAGGAGCAAACCGTAAATACCTCTAAATGAGTATATTAGAGGAAGTTTGAAAGTGGCTCCTGTGAATGAAAAGCTGCGCGGTAATCGGTTATCGTGGTATGGACATGTGATGAGAAGAGATGAGTGGCATATTACAAGACGAATGTTAAATATGAATGTGGATGGCGGCATGAAGAGAGGACGACCAAAGAAAAGATGGATGGATTGTGTGAAAGATGACATGTGTAAAAAGGTGTGTGCGCTGAAATGACGGCTAAAATAGATGAATGGAGGAAGACGACATATTGCGCCGACCCCAAATAATGGGATAAGGACAGGAAGAAGAAGAAGAAGAAGATTAGGAGCAAACCGATAGTAGCCAAAAACAATCTGCTGTTCCATGCGTTTAAGTCGATTAGTCGTTGCAGTTTAGTATGGAACAGCAGATTTTTTTTTTGCTAAGCAAAAGTTGTTCAGTTTGGTAGGCAGACTCTTAGTTTAAAAGGGTCCTTAAAGTCCAGCAGGGGGTTAGATGGGATTTATCCAGCATTCATTTACATCTGGTAACCAGACCCAAAACGTAAAGCAGTCGTATTTACAACTGGACAGTTTGGACAAGGTAAAAGATTTATCTCCATTAGATAGCCAATGGGAGTTGCGGCGGACACAGTAATTTGTGCAATGTAAACAGAGCTACCGCGCAGGCGTAATTGTATACCTACTGTAGCTTGTATATTGGTACCGTTGGAGAGAAAACTCATGAGAGATATCCGATGAAAAATGCATGCATGCATATGCTCACGACTATATTCCCCTAGGGGATAGACAGAGATATTCTGAAACCTCAGAACATCCACGTTTCACCAGTAGTACCGAAACTCTGTCCAGTGGGACGGGGGGTGAGCCCGTTGCCACATAATGGACAGTGGGTACAATACATGTCTCGAAATTGAAGCATGCAGGATTCCTCACGATGTTTTCCTTCACCAAAAAGCCAGTGGTGTTACAAATCGTACATAAATTTCGAAAAACTCATTGGTACGAGTCGGCCTGGATGGGGATCGAACCATCGCCTCCTGCACGGCAGGCAAGGTTACTCGCCAATGGACCACCATGGCTCCGATGAAAAAAAGAAGAATTTATCGTCTTATACACAAGAAGCCTGCAATTTCAAAGTATTTTGGTTTAGTTCCAGGCTTATACTTTTATTAAAGTCCGTTAAAAAAGGTGCCCATAACACCGACTTTGTTATTTTATCTCTATCGTTTATAGAAAAAAAACCGCTCTACTTTTCTTTTCCACCTACTATTTAATTATTTAAACATCTTCTTTTCTCTGGAAGGATTCGACGTGAACGAAATAATTTTCTCTTCAAAATCGAGTCGAGATCAGAACTAAGTCAAAACTCGTACTGAAAACCTTAGTAAAAAAATATTTCCTGTAAGAAAAATCTTCAAACGAATGCTTCGCTCACCAAAAGAATAATTATTCTGGTAAATCCACCGAAAATGTTTCATTCAGAAGTCGAAAACACTAACTAACTCAACCTAAAATACTTTTTTAACTTAACATATCATCATAATCATCATCATAGGCCTTGACATCGGTTACTTGTGATTTAAAACGTGTCGTTGGAGAAGCACTTTTTCTCATAGCTGTACAGTCCTATGCGAGAGCAACTTAACATAAAACGGTGTAAAATAAATGAACACACACGTACAGTAGAACATAATGTACAACTCCGTATACCTAAAGTAAATAACTGTATTAGAAGATAAACTGTATGTAGGTAGGTACCAGACCAAGGTTAATAAATCTTATACTCGACTCTCACGTGCAGCATTGGACAGAAAACAGACGCAAGACGATCGGTTATTTACTTCGTAAATAGGTACTCTGATCTGTAGGTATTTGTAATGATGGTTCAATATATCAAATACTTAGGTAAAGACCAGCAAGGTGTTTATTATGTCAAGTCGATCGCAGCGCACGCTGTGGCTGAAACTTGAAACATTTTTAGCGAAGATGTCAGATTTGCTTGAATCTATGCAAATCTGCACACTCACTGAACACTCAAATATCTTGGGGACATAACTAATTATTATAAGGACTAGCCTTGCGGTAGCATTTCCCCTCTGCCACGGTATAAGCACGATTGATCTTGTGCATTTACATTAAATTTTACACCTTATCACTAAACGAGACAGCCTATAATTGCGAAAAAATAACTTCGAACTTAGAACGTTTGGGGTTCACACGAGACTACTTTCATGATTTTTAACATTCAAAATTAGTATCTAAAGTTATGGGGAATAAAATCCAAAGTTGCGGTTTTCATGTTACCTCACCCCCCGCAAAAAGTGGCAGAAATGTTTGTTAGTAGAATTACACGCGTAACCAGTCCACATATAAATAGTCAAAGAACTAATACAACTAACTATATGTACATTAAAGTCTAGTAGGCATTGCAGTTTAATATGGAAAAACCGTTTTTTTTACTCCGATCAGTTTGCTCCCATAGAAAAAGTTAAAAGGACCGTAGTTTAAAAGGATGCTAATGATATCAATTTCACCGTGTATAATAATAGTAGTAGAAGAGCGCATTGTTCATATATTTTTCTAGAAACACAACTCCTTTAAATAGTTCCACTCTATTTTTAATTAAATACACGAATTCTATACGGCATTGGAAATATAATAACCTTATTTCATTTTATTATGGAAACTTCCCTGTAAACTATAAATTAAAAACTTAGACCACATTTCTGATTTAACACTGCCGCCGGCGACGCTATTCATTTCGACGGCAACTGAAAACATGTCCGCCATAACTGTCAAGTAACTCTTTACAACGGGCAAGTCGTTAAACTAAATTGTCACCGTATGCTGAAACGCACGAGGACTTTGTAAATAAAGCGTTTCATTTACGTAGATCGTTTGATTTATATCTTGTTGTGACGTGGGAGACGTTTCGAAAAATGTGGTAGCGTTTATTGCGACTTTAATAGCTGGTTATAGTGAAAAGGAAGAGTTAAGGGTCGTTTTCTAATTAAAACAGAATGTCACAACAGGCAAGATAGATGTATCACGAATAAGTTGTTGCTTCGACCAATCCATACTGGATCCACGAGCTGAAGAGTATTAGCCCACTCCCTCTGACCTAGGGCTATCAATCTCGGTATACCGAGATACAGAAATACCGAGATCTCGCACGATTTTTCAATCCCGCTCAACGCGGATTACATGTGCAGGATCCCGCAGGATTTTCGGGATTGAAAATTGTTACGAGCACATCCTTTTCCGAAATTGTCAGCGCGGTTGCGTTGCGCGTGGTCCCCATTGTCTGTTTTAATTTGATTGTTCGTTTCGTTTCTATGCAAAGTTATTCTAAACTAAAGCATGCTATATTTTATTTACCAGTTACTTTTAACCACTTTTATCATCAAATGTTATAACGAGATAATAATAATAATAATAAATATCTTGGACATTGTCACACAAATTATGTAGCCACATTTAAAGTACCAGAATCTAGCCTGGACTTGTGTTATGATGACTAGACAAAGATATAGAATACATAATATATAGATACAAACGTCCATGACTCGGGTACAAATATTCATATTCATCATACAAATATTTCTCCCTTACGTGATTCGAACCCGCGACCCTCGGCACAGCAGGCAGGTTCACTACAGACTGTGCCGGGCCTGAGATCCCGCACTATAATAAATTGTTGATCTCGCTTATATAGAGATCCCGCAAAGGTATGCGGGATTGGAAGCTCTACTCTGACACTTATTCAGAAAAGGAGGCCTATTTAAATAATATCAGACTTAACATTTAGAATATTACCCATAATAATGACCGTGATATTAATGGACCTATGGGAATGGTTAATTATTTACTTATTCTTATAAATAGCAACTGCAGTGGGTAGTGATAAGGATCAAAAACTCTTGAGATTCTGGAGAAACGTTTTTCAGGTTTTATACACTTTTTTACGGGCATAGGCCCACCTAAGTCTATAAGGTCCTTCTTAATATGCTGATACTTTTTAAAGGGGATGATCAGACCGTCAAACTGAATAACTTTCACTATGAAACCAATAACGAAATCGCGAAAAAAAAATGTGCTGTCCTATACATTTGGCTCGAGAAGGTTTGCAGTTTTGTATAGAACAACAGATTATATTTCGCGATTTCGATCTTGGTGCCATAAAGAAAGTTGTTCAGTTTGACGGTCTGATCATCCCCTTAAAAAAGTGTCAGCATATTAAGAATGTACCCTGTATAATGATGTATTCTTTTTTTATTGCACCGATAAGAAAAAGATGTTCATCAACTTTCGTTGCCAACCTTTTATTAAACCTGTATACTTACCAATCATCAGGATCACAATCTCTGAAACCCTTCGCGAACGGATTACTGGCTATCTTCAGTTGAGTTATCTGCAATAGAAATAACGAGAATTGTAACAATAATAAAATTTCAAAGTTTTTCTCAAGTCTGACAACAGTTTCAAATTAGTTTTTAGAATCAAATGCTACGTTACAGAGAGTAAGCGCACTCCAAAAATCCATAGGTATTATAACAGTCATAAAAATAAAAAATAACAAAAAATAACAAAAAATACAGAAATACAATCTATACTTCATTCCAAATAAGGACGACGAGATTTTTCGATTATTATTTAGCTTTCTGGCCAATTCTGATTACCAAATGTAATTAATTTATTGGATACATATACTTTCCTCTCCTTTCATATCTTGGATGCTACTAAAGCTGTTCTAAGAATAAGTAAGAGGAAGTATTTCAAATCTCTGTTTCTGTAATGCAAAATAGCCTTAAAATTTCGTTGCTATTTTGAACGAAGTTTTACTTTATAATCTTCATTCTGGTTCCGGATAGTGTATTTTATTTTTACCTTTTTCATTCCTATTATCATTGTATGAAAAATCGTGTCAGTTCTATTCTCGTCCTTTTCTATGGAATCAACGAACGAAATTTTTGATAATTGACAACATTACATTTTTTTAACCTCCTGTTATTAATAAAAAATATAAAATAGGTTAAAAAATAAGAGAAACGTATTTTTCCGATTTTATTTTTGACCGATATTTCTATTTTTAATTTACTTTATAATTTTCTGAAAAACGTAGGATTTATGGCTAAGGCCGCAATAACATTAAAAATAAAAACTGTCAAATACAATAGAAAAGCTAGAGAAAAAGCCAAGCAGGCAAAGGAATAAAATCTCATTCAACCTCTATTATATTTTTCAATTAACTCTAGAAATAATGGATAATTTGGTAGGAAAAATTTGGTAATTTTGATATAAGCTTTAAATCACATAAGATCCAAAAGGTTTTCTTATTTTGGTACCTTTCTTAAAAAGAAATGTTGTCAATTGAACTCACCCGATGGTTCTGATAGGCAGTGACGGCAGTGAAGCCCGTCTCCTGGAAGACGAAGGTCCTGTACGGCACGGTGCCCTGGGCCGTGGACTGACCCTCGGCCGGCAGGTAGACCACGTGCAGCCGAGGCTGGTATCGATGCATCGAGTTTAGGATGATCTGGGTTGTAAAGTTGACATTCAGTACTAAATTATAGAAAACAATCCAAAAAAAAAACAAACAAACAAACTGAAACTGACGCCACCAAGTTCTCTTGAACAGTAAAAATTGTATGCGTGTATTTAAAGCAGTTTTCTCTTCTCATGTAAGAACTTAGTCCTCTTGTAAGAAAGCAGAATAGAAATAACGTATACCTATTTGTGTAAACTAGGCGTGAACAGTATTCACTCATATAAATAAGAAAAGAATAAAGAATAACGAACGAATAATTGTAAGAATGAACTTAAATAAATTTAAAACTTTTCTGAAGAAATAGTTTTTAGGATTGCCGTGTATTGTCGACACGTCGTATAAATGTAACGTAAAACTTTTTTAAATTATGAACATTAGGAGATAGTCATCGTCAGCTTTTAATCGTTCCACGGCAAGGCACAGGCATACACTCAGGGAGGATGTATGGGCATCAGTCCACCACGCGGACCACATTTCTTCTTCAGCGTATGCAGGTTTCCTCACGATGTTTTCCTTCACCGTCTGAGAAGCTTCTCATCCGTGCGTATTCGAACATGGACCCCCATGATTGAGTGTCTATACCTCTCCGCTACGTTTGAGTTTTGGGTTGTACTGTACGACGATCTCAAAATACGACCATCCCTACTAAAACATCGATTGGAGACAAATCCCTCTTTCATGCATAAAAACCACCTCAAATGACTCACATGTCCGTTATCATCGAGCTGATTGTTGGTGAGCTTCAGTTTGTCGAAGGAAACTAGCTGCCTCATCCAGTGGGACCCTGGTGCCGGCGAGTCTGGGTGTACGTGGATCCGAGGTGGGGACACTGGATCTGCTTTTCCGGCCACTACCCAGCTTGAGCTAGACGTCGAATGGAATAGGTTTATATATTGTTAGTTTGATAAACAAACTATTTTCTTCTAATGAGGAATTGTGAAATTCGGAGAGTTCAGGAACCTTGGTTGGGTACTCGACCTTTCGATTTTCGATAATCGTGATCGATAAATGTAATAATAAATGTATTTATATTCAATGATCGTTTTTGACGGTACTTCTGTGTTATGGAGCCAGACTTTTGAACGAAAACGGTCTAGATGATAGAAAGTCCAAGTAGATCCCCAGATAAGGAAGTAGTTTATCGTACCAGAGGGCCTAGCATGACGTTTCTGTCTTTACGTATAAAGCGAGCGCGCGTGACTGTTATCTCGATTTATCGCTTTGCCGTGCGTGGCATTTTAGCCCTAAAGGTGCTTACATCCTTATCTCCATCAATGCGGATATTTTCAGACTTTTGGCGACCATTGGATAAATATTCTAACGGCTTACTTACAAAGCATTTGATACGATTACAATTATACTTATTTATGACTAGCTATTGCCCGCGACTACGTCTGCATTGACCTTAAAAAAATATCTTATGTGTTAATCCAGAACATATTCTATCTGCGTGCCAAACATCCAAATCCGTTCAGCAGTTTATGCGTGATTGCGCCACAAACTTACAAACATCCAAACATCGTCACAAACTTTCACATTTATGATATTATTCGTGAGATGAGATATACATAACTTTAGCTTAAGAATTTATATTTTATATTGTAATAGTTATTAAGTCGTGTTATGTTGTAGAGTTTCTGGCCGCATCTTCTCTACAGCGACAACACGTTCCGACGCGGTGGTAGCTTTAAAAAAGATTTGACGTTTGATAAGTGTGCTGCAAGCTCCTATATTGAATAAATTATATTGACTTTGACTTTGACTTTGACTTTGACTTTGACTTTGACTTTGACTTTAACTTTGACTTTGACTTTGAATCTAGTGGAACACAACATATACATATGTATAAGGTAAATTATTACTAAACTAAACTGACAGAAGACTCAATACTCAATATTTTATTGCATTCCATAATGTACAACAAGGTGTTAACTTATAAGCTATGAGATCATTTTGGATCCTGTAGGGCACAGCAACTATGAACATTACAAATAAGTAGGTAACTAATAAGTTAAGATCACAATCATGGCACAAAGTTTTTTTATTTTAAGGGGATATAATTCGGAGCCCGCTCCATACAAACGTACTATGGTGATATTTTCAATACTAACGAATTAAAGTCAATGAAATTTTGCTGAAATAATTTTGAAACAAATATCGATGCTTGTATGGATCCGATTTTCGTTAAAATATACAGTTTCAATGCTAGGATTAATTTAAGATTTGTATGGAAATCTTTGAGGCACTGTAACTTTAAAACTATACATTTTAACGAAAATCGGACTCTATACAAGCATAGAAATTAGTTTTTACATTGATCATGAAAAATTTCAGAGAGTTTGATTATGACAGTTAGTATTGAAAATATCACCATAGTACGTTTATTATGGACGTTTATTTCGTTTGTATGGAGCGCTCTCCGAATTATATCCTCTTAAGGTAGGAGCAAATTTTATAACGACATAATTATTAAATTAAAGAGTTTACTACTTTTTGTTAATGGATGAATTTTGTGTTTCCTAATGGTTTCATCATTTAGGAATTCGTCGAGATTATAGTAACATTTCTCTAGTAACAAAACTTATAGATTTTTTATAAAATTAACGTCTTTAAGTAGGTACATGACAAAAAAAAATAACACCTCATTACAAACCTGTGAAAAGCGTATCGATATCTTTTATCGTCCAGCGGTACAAAGTCCACCAGCAGCAGATATTCGGCATTGGGCAACAGGCCAGCCAAACGGGCCTGGAGCGCCGGGAACATACGACGACCCGCCTTGGTGACTATCATCTCCGTACCGAGCTCGTGGAAGCTTCGCCAAAGGGCAGACATCTCCAGGGAGGCGGTACACCGCGCTACTGCTGGGTGGAGGATCACGTTTTGGGCGCTGGAGACCTGTGCGGTAAATAGTCGTAATAATTGATTATGCAGATGTACCTAGTAGGTAGTAATGCAGCAATAGTCGATGTTGGTACATCTTGATTGAATTGAGTACCTGTTCAGAAAAACCCCCGTTAACTTTTTGTAGTTCTTTGCAAAGGGGTTTGAAGATTTTAGTGTTGAAGGTGGCATATGGCCAGCGGCCAACTTGATGATTTTTCCACCAGTTTCAGAGTTATTTCATATCAACGATTTATTTATCACAATGTAGTTTACAATCATCTTTATAACTAGCGATGTTGCGACAGAATGATTTTTTATATTTTCCATTCTCTATCGATTTATAAAGGGTTTCAGACTGCGAAACCACTTTTTTGAAAATTTAAGATGGCTCGAGGAATCATAGGTCACTAATCTTCAAACCCCTTTCCAGGAGTCATATTCAAAATCGATTGTACCAAGAGTTACGGGAGTGCCATGAAGTACATGCTTTGAAGCTAGAAGCACGAAAGGAAAGATATAATTCATAATATTCACATACGATTCTAGGGGGTGGTGGCACGGAGTTGGCACCGTGGTCCCTACATTTGCTCTCACTGAGCACCTGCAGCGGGGAGTATGTGCTACGAGGGCACAGCGAGCTCTGTTATTATTATAATTCACATACAATTCTAGGAGGCGGCGGCTGCGGCGGCGGCACGGAGTTGGCACCGTGGTCCCTACAAGTGCTCTCACTGAGCGCCTGCAGCGGGGAGTATGTACTACAAGAGCATAGCGAGCTCTGTTATTATAATAATTCACATACGATTCTAGGAGGCGGCGGCTGCGGCGGCGGCACGGAGTTGGCACCGTGGTCCCTACAAGTGCTCTCACTGAGCGCCTGCAGCGGGGAGTATGTGCTACGAGGGCACAGCGAGCTCTGTTATAATTATAATACTAATTAGTTACCTTATAAATAAATAGTAAAGAAATATACAGTATTAAAGTTATTATAATGGGGGCCAATGAACGAGTGTTTCGTTTTTCGACCCATGTTCCTTAGGGAAAGTTGTTCAGTTTCATTTTCTGAATACACCCTTAAAAGGGAAGACCCTCGTTCATTACCATCCTGTATTTATACCTTATTCTTCCTATTCTCAATAAATCATTGGTATCTAGTTTGTAAGGTTTTGTGTTTCATACGCCTTGGACTTAAGAGGATATAATTCGGAGCGCGCTCCATACAAACGTACTATGGTGATATTTTCTATACTAACCAATTAAAGTCAACGAAATTTTGCAGAAACAATCTAGAAACAGATCTCTATGCTTGTATGGAGTCAGATATTCGTTAAAATTTACAGTTTCAATGCTAGGATTAATTTAAAATTTGTATGGGAATCTTTGAGGCACTGTAACTTTAAAACTATACATTTTAACGAACATCTGACTCCATACAAGCATAGAGATTTGTTTCTAGATTGTTTCTGCAAAATTTCATTGACTTTTATTGGTTATTATTAAAAATATCACCATAGTATGTTTGTATGGAGCGCGCTCCGAATTATATCCTCTTAAAAGAGGACATTTGAAAAGGTGTGGCGGTGTGGGATATTCGAAAGTTTAAATTTATTTAATTCGAGGTAATTCAAGCCAGGAAGGTGCAAAAACAAAGTTGAAACAGCTACCAAAAATGCAAATAATAATTATCATTGTGTACTTAGTTTGCAGTACAAACTTAGAGACGAATCACTACAGAAAAAATGCAATGTAATGAGAAATAGAATATGCTGAAGTAACGACTCATTTGTTTTTAGTATAGACTCAATTCGTAACATACAACGTGTTAATGAATTAACGCAAAACTAGAAAGTAGTTTGTTTAGAATCGAGAGCAGAATCTAATTATCATGGTTTCAACATAGGTATTTTTATTCAAAATATTACATAATTTGTTTGTAAAATTTAAAATTTACTGAAGTCGTTCTCCACCCCCCGCAAGGGCACACTCACTCTACTTACTACCAAAACAAGATTCTTAAAATGTATCCATGAGCACGTTAGCGCTTTCATTCATTGCTGAAATGATAACAAATCATATTTGCCTCAAAACTTAAAAATGCGAATAACTTTAAATTTTAACTATCAAAATAATGAAATTATTGTTTCAATCTAATTGTTGTAAGTCAGTTGGGGTGTATGAGGTTTTGCGCTTATTGATTAACACGTTGTATATACAGTTCAAAAACATCGCGTACGACTGTATGTATCAACAAAAATTACATGAAAAATAAGTTAAACCAACAACCACTACTTACATCTCTAATAGGGTGATGGAGCGGCGGTATCTCAGGTGCCTCATGATGGCCGACGCGTTCTACTAGCGACTGTGCTATGAAGTTACTGCGTGGACACTGGCTCTGCACAATACCTGCTGGACAAACAGACGGAGATCTGAATTGACTTGCAATATAATATGGGGAAGGAAATAAATGCAATGGCTACTCCCTGCGTATTAAGGGTTCTATAGTCAGGTCTGTACATTTTCTCTGTCCGTCGTCGTCCCTCTAACTTACTACTAGGTTAAAAATCTGAAAATTAATATTCACGAACTAGCCTTGCGGTAGCATTTCCCCTCTGCCACGGTATAAGCACAATTGATCTTGTGCATTTACATTCAATTTTACACCTTATCACTAAACGAGACAGCCTATAATTGCGAAATAATAACTTCGAACTTAGAACGTTTGGGGTTCACACGAGACTACTTTTCATGATTTTTAACATTCAAAATTAGAATCTAAAGTTATGGGGAATAAAATCCAAAGTTGCGGATTTCATGTTACCTCGCCCCCCGCAAAAAGTGGCAGAAATGTTTATTAGTAGAATTACACGCGTAACCAGTCCACATATAAATAGTTTAACAAAGTTCACGAAAGGCGTAAAGATGCTGTAGCGTAATAAGTGTCAGAAAAAAAAACCGGCTTAGTGCGTTTCTATTATTCTATGCTATTATTAAGTCTGTAGTGATGATGGCAGAAGTATGACGTCTGAACAGGAAGCTGGAAATAGGTATTGTCTGTACCTGGAGTATAAACTGCCTTACAAGCGGTGAAACATGAAAATACTCCTTCGCCGTCGGTAATTTTCAACCTTCTTTCGTACGTTCTCATCGTCGTTGTTGGTTTGTTCCTTTCTAATGCAACGACGGGCATTAAAAAAGAGTTGTTATTAAATTGTTGTTCTAATAGAAAGGGGCAAACCTAAAGTTTGAAACATCGACGTACGAAGAAGGTTGAACATTACCGACCGCCATGGCCAATTTTCGTGTTTCCATGCTTGTAAGGAGGATTGGTATCCTTTATCATTCTAAGTTCATGCAAGCGGTGAAACATGAAAACATTCCTTGCATGGCGGTCGGTAATGTTCAACCTTCTTTCGTACGTTTTCATCGTCGTTGTTGGTTTGTCCCTTTCTAATCCAACGACGGACATTAAAAAAGTTTTTATTAAATTTTTGTTCTGACAGAAAGGTACAAACCTAAAGTTTGAAACATTGATACAAAAGAAGGTTGAACATTACCGACCGCTATGGCCAATCTTCGTGTTTCCATGCTTGTAAGGAGGATTGGTATCCTTTATCATTCTAAATCCATGTGTCTGTAATAAAACAGAATTTAATTAGGTATCCACCAGGTTCTACAAAACTAACTCACTTCTTCGATTATGATAACGATAACGCTTTACTAGAGCCACAGCTTTACACTATTCACACTAGTTTAAATTATAATATCAAACTTGTAATAATTCCGGGACCAGAATCACAGAAACACAAAATATTGAACACTGAAGAAAAAACTGAAATAACAAAATCTAAGGAAAATAAAATAAATAAAGAGTCCCATAAAAACGGTAAAGCGTCCACTGCGCGGCGGACATCTCACTCAACTAATTGGTATAATGGCGGGAAACTCAAAACGTTTCTAAAATGGCCGCAATAATTTCATCGCCCCGTGTCAAGATGGGATTATAAATAAGGCGGGTGATGAAAAGTATACTTACGTAGAAACGACAATGATCTTCGTTTTATTTTGAGAGTTCTATTTTATTTTTCATGTCGGTGCTTTATTCGAGTCGGGTTTACTGCATAAAGCTAGGTATCAAAGTTGGTTCAAGGTTTACACCATATTTACACCTATTTAACTAACATCAACCATCCATATTTCATTTCCTCAGTTCTGTTTTTATTCTTTGTTATAATCTTGTACAAATTATGATTATAATTCAAGCCGTGGTGGTCCAGTGGCGAGTAACCTTGCCTGCCGTGCAGGAGGCGATGGTTCGATCCCCGTCCAGGGCGACTCGTACCAATGAGTTTTTCGGAATTTATGTACGATTTGTAACACCACTGGCTTTTCGGTGAAGGAAAACATCGTGAGAAAACCTGCATGCTTCAATTCCGAGGCATGTATTGTAGCTCCATTTAAAGTGGCGACGGGCTCATTCCCCGTCACACTGGGCAGAGAGTCGGTACTACTAGTGAAACGTGGATGTTCTGAGTTTTCGGAATATCTCTGACTACCCCTCGGGGAATAGAGTCGTGAGCATATTTTACAACAACTTTTACTATGGGAGCAAACCTGTCAGAACAAAAAAAAAATCCATCCCATACTAAACTGCAATACTTACTCGATTCAAATGTATGGGATAGCAGATTTTTTTGTCTGACAGGTTTGCTCCCATAGTAGAAGTTGTTCAGCTTGATGGGTAGAGTATGTGGTTTAAAGGTTAATTATACTTTTCCTTACACCCTGTATACGCCCGACTGCAGGGCACAAATATAACTGAACTAATCAAAATCATGCATGCATGCATGCATAGCATAGCATAGCATATGCTCACGACTATATTCACCTAGGGGGTAGTCAGAGATATTCAGAAACCACAGAACATTCACGTTTCACTAATAGTACCGAAACTCTGTCTAGTGTGACGGGGAGTGAGCCCGTCGCCACTTGTAACGGACATTGGGTACAATACGTGCCTCGAAATAGAAGCATGCAGGTTTCCTCACGATATTTTCGTTCACCGAAAAGCCAGAGCTATTACAAATCGTACATAAATTCCGAAAAACTCATTGGTACGAGTCGGCCTGGACGGGGATGGAACCATCGAATGCCTCCTGCATGGCAGGCAAGGTTACTCGCCACTGGACTACCACGGCTTTTTTCATATCAAAATAATAATGTTTGTGTTAAGGTGCCACTGGATCTTGTAGTCGGAAACTATAAATTTTTCGCATACTCTCGAGTAACGCATATAATTGTCAGTTTATGAATTATTTGTGCGCGCCATAGTTACAAATGTGTCACATTAGTCGGTAAATCAACAATAATAACTGGGAAAGTATATTTTTATTACAAACTTAAGGTGTGTGAGAAACGTTTTGTGAGAATTTGAAAGAATTTTTACTATTAAAATCTGACAGTTTTCATATTAATGCCATGTTATTTATCTAAATGATCTGTCAAAACAATATTTTGTGATATAATTCACTGTCGTTTGACTGCAGATGATTTCTCCTGGTAAAATATCCAGAAATTGCAATTTTTGAATACTTATATTATTATGTATGACTTTGATATGATATTTTTATTCCGGGCGTAGAAGCCGTAAAATAACCACTTAGTTATAATAATATTAGAGTTGATGATGTGTCAACAATATATATCGGGTACATGTTAATATACATATTTATAAAATGTTATAACACTTTCGAACTTATGGTAAATACACTTTAGGTATTCTCATTATCTCATATTCATATTGATCTAAAATTTTATATTTCTGGTTTCAACTGTCATTATGTGTTGTTAGCTTCATATTATACAGTTGTTATAAATGTTAGATATCGGCGAACCAGGTTACGAACTATTATCTAAAGCAAGTTCTAGTTTTTTATAATTTTTTGGAATATAACTCAACATCATATACCTAATAATATATAAAAAATTTGCAGACTTTAATAATATCAAGACCAATTTTTCTTCAGCCGGTGGAGTATTTTACTTAATTGAGTTTGTGTTTTTATTCGCAGGAAAATATGAAGATTTATGTATCACTTGCTCCAAAATATATATTTAGATCTGTTATTCTTGTATGTCGGTCAATCGCATCTCAAAGATATTGGAATGGTCATTAATTTCAAAGGTATTGACAGCTAGAGGTGCCTGTTCCGCTCTAATTGCAATAAAATTCGATTTACTTGCCAACTGTCACTGATTTATACTATTTATGGGGGACCGACACTAGAAAAAATACAAAAATAAATAATCGGTGCTAAGCCGTGGAAGAGAAATGTAACAATGTCACAGAATAGGTAATAGTATATAGTTCTATATACAGAACGGCCACTCCCCGTCCCCCTCTGACTTCAGATACCGCACCTCACCTCGGAAACTGGCCGAGCAAGGGAAACGTCAAAATGTTTTGATCGGTAATGTCAAATCCATACATTCTGTCATTTTCTACAAGCATCAACGCCAATAGAAAGTCACTTTGTCTAGGAGGGCAGCTAAGAGGAAGGATCTCCATAGAATCCGCATAAATTTACGATTGTAGTTGGTCTCTTTTGTCTTATGACGTACCTTTAATAGTAGAAGGAGATGGAACTATAGATATTTGTTGATGCGGCTGTCCACTTTTTTTTGAGCTAGTGTGTGTGAAAAGTGACCGTAAACATAAGGCCATATGTCACTTGGTGCCTTTTGTCCATACTACTTGACACCACACACTCAAACATAAACGTCAAAAAAGTGGACACTTTACGATTGGTATGGCTCACTCTAGTCTTAAAGAGAGATCCTTCCTCTTAGGGGGGCAGAAAGCCAAACATCATAAAGTACATTAACATATCCTTGTCAAAACATGGCATAATAGTATCAAAAGAATAAATAAAGACAATTAATTACACAAGAAGTATTATTAAGAGCCACAAGACTCAGGTGGTACGCAGCCAATTATAATAGTAGTTCTAAATTGGGTAGCGTTTGTAACAAAAGAGCAAACGGTACTTCCTCAGCAATAAATCCGCATTGATTGAGCGCAATAAATCTAATGCGCGGGCGCCGCTCCGGTTGCATCCAGTAGGGCTGACGGTCTGTGACATCTTTTCAAGAGAAAACGTCTTCAGCGATTCGCAATAGGGGAGTTGACTACATGAAATATATTTTAGTTTTAACTGCTCAGTAAATAAACCGTTTGAAAATAACTCTAAACTCACATTTTCAGTAATGAACTTGAATACTATTTTAATAACTGGATAAACTATAAAAAGTATCAAAACGACGTCGAAAAACAATGACGTCACTATTCAATTTTTAGTACAATATTTCAAACAAAGCACGCGTTTTGACGTTTGATTTGACTAGTTGGAAATTCGCTGGGTATTTGGGCGTCATTGGCAATTGACTTGACCAACTTAATATGCTGACGGCTTTTTAGGATGATCAGCCCATCAAACTGAACAACAATCTCTACAGGGTGTTGGGGTAAACAGTTGCACTACATTAAGGGGTGATTGTACCCATAATACTGAACAACTTTCCCTAAGAAACATATAGAAAATTCACAAAAAAAAAATCAATTTTTCATACAAATGTTAAATTGCATTTAGTATGAAAAGTCAAATTTTTTTTGCTAATTTCTTATAATATGCTTCTTAGGGGAAGTTGTTCAGTATCATGGGTACAACCACCCCTTAAAGTAATGCAACCTTATGCAACTGTTTACCCTAACACCACAACTATGGGAACAACTTTTACTATGGGACCAACATCGAAATCGCGAGAAAAAAAAACTGCTGTCCCATATATTTAGTTCAAGTATATACTTTTGTAGTTTAGTATGGTACATCAGATTTGTTTTTCGCGATTCCGATGTTGGTCCCTTAGAGAAAGTTGTTCAGTTTGATGGTCAGATCATCCCCTTAAAAACCGTCAGCATATTAAGCAGCATGCAACCACATCGATCGTTTAGGTCCGATAAAAATTGACATTTTGGATAAAAGTTTGACTTAGAAGATACCTAATATTGCAGTGTGGTTTTTGTCTAAAAACAGTCCCTCTAGCCTCTTTTGTATTGTCGTACGACGCGACTAAGTGATAATGTTCCTTTATTTCGAGTTATCTTTTACAATTATGCAGATATAACTCAATAAACCGATAAAACTAAAAATAGGCTATGTAACCGTCATAAAAATGTTTCTAACAATCAAGATAAAAATAGTGATTGAAAAAAGGCACTCAAAACTTTTTGCGCATTTGCGTTATCTTGTCGAAAAAATGTGCTAAGTGTCAACCCTGCAGTTGAACACACGTGTGTTGTCCCGTCGTATCTTGGGAGACACGTTTGATTTACGCACCCTCACGCCGCTACAAATTGCCCCCAACGCAAACAAATGCGTTATTACGCATTGGAACAACTAAATACGGATTAAGCATTTTATTTTAATCAAAGGATTTAGAGAGGATATGTGAAAAAAATGGATTCTTCAAAGCATCATATATCATGAAGTACTAACGGTAGGAGTATGATTTGCGGATGCGTGTAAATTGAACATAGAATTGAAGTTTTGATTAGAGCCAAAACACGATTAATATACATTTTCTCGATAGAAAAACAAGCCAAAGTAGCCTCCGTCTTTATCGATAAGCGCTTGGAACTGCTAAACGGTGAATAATAGAAACACGAGACTTGATTTAAAAAAAAGATATTTATATTTTATAAAGTTTGATTAGAGCAATAAACTTACATAAATAGTACAATCACAATTAAATAAAGTTTGTTTTACACTTGCGTCGTTTCAGGCGCGCGCGCCGCCCCGTCTCTTTCTCTCGCATCAGGCAGTAATATAAGCTATCACACGCCCATTTCGCTTCAATTATTTTTCGACATAGGCCCCTAATAATATAACTAAATAGTTTAAATGATTACTTACCTCCTTTAGTTTTAAAAGTTTCGTATTTTTCAAGGCATCGATAGAGTCAACATAAATTACTGTAAGCAAGAAGCTTGGAAAGATATTGACGACTGTAACCATGAAAATTCGGTTTATTAGGACGATTAGAATAGAACAGAATAGAAACCTACTGCCTCCGTGGTCTAATGTTTAAGAGCATTGGGCTCTTGACACGGAGGTCGTGGGTTCGATTCCCATGGGGGACACCTAGTGATGTCACTTTGTGCGTTTGTGTGCGTGTCCTAGTTGGCTAGGACATTGCAGGCCGAATCACCTGATTGTCTGAAAAGAAAGATGATTCCGTGCTTCGGATGGCACGTTAAGCTGTTGGTCCCGGCTACTATTTCTCGTGGCAGTAGTTGTTACTTAAACCCACGTCAGAGGCCGTAAGGCGGTCTGAAGAAACTCTGACACCAGGGCTTTGCCCACACGATAAGAAGAATAGAAATCATTTCTTTTTTTTGTTTCTTTCTTTGTATCCTATACATATTGGCAAAAATTCGAATTCCCCATAAACGAATTTTAGATTCCTGCGCCCGCAGCATGATGGCGCGATAAAGCACTATCGCGCCCTAGCTCCCTTTCTTTTTGCGTGCGAACGAACGAGTTAGCAGGCGCGATAAAACGTTTATCGAGGCACCATGCCGCGGGCGCTGATCATTTTATACCGTTGGGTAAAAGACGCACACCCGGCACGATTTGCATACTATTTTATTATAGTCATCCACTTTTTATTGGAGAAATCAAGTGCTTTATGCTTTTATAAACATTTCAAGACACCGTTTTTAGTGATCTGCTTGACTACTCGGTTGTTTTAAGTTCACTAAACTTAACTTCCCACGAATACCACTTACGATCATTCCGTACCCTTTGCTTACAAATAGACCAATTCGCAAAGCGTCCGTAACGAATTAGTGACGAAGCGAAGCCGCTTTGATCAAGTCCGACGCTCGTGTGATGTCAAAATTTCTGGCGATCCTCATTAACAAGCCAATCGACGTGCGTCACTGAGGAAATGCGTTGGAAATGTTTTCAGAGGACTATTCTAACAATGTGACAACGAAAGTCTCGCCTGACCACGCCGCTACTTGTATCACGGGAAAAAATCTGTACATTATTCTGTTGATCTCAGGAATTCGGTATGTCAAGTTTGTTTTTGGTCTTCATTTCAGATTTTTAACGGATAGAAGGCATAATTTTAAGAAACCATATTTTATTGCGATTCATTAATATAAATTTAATTTTTTAATTACATTAACCTGTATTCTCTACATGCAAAAATGGTGGGGAGAAAATAATATTTAGAACTCCATGGAGAAAAACTACTGTTTATAAAAAAAAACAAAATTACCTGCCTTCTCTTTCTAACTCTATGCTGGAAACAGAAACGGCAACATCAAGTGTAAAATTCTAACATTGTGAATGTATTTTTTTCGTAATGGCCAGTTATTTTAAGTTGATTTCAAGGAGTTCACAGGTTTTCCAGTGACGTCACTGGACGGACCGAAAAACGACGTTATTTTATTAAAAATATCTGTAATCCTTTTATTTTAAAATCTCTTACATAGAGAATATTATTATTGAGACAATTATCTCGAAGTGGTTTTCGATTCAGTTTCAAACAAAAACTTGACATACCGAGTTATGCTTGATTGTTTCTAGATTCAAATTATAGATCAATTATTATATGAAATTCATTTTTTTATTTTCATAGTTTACAACTTAGAGAATCTAGACAAGGTTTAGAATAACAAAACAAAACCTAGGTACCCGTCAAGTCCGTCATCTCTTGTTTTGTTATTGGTTCTGCAGTTTTCAGGTATTGCGTTTTTGCGTTTGGCATGTTGCGACTTCAAGTCCCGTCGGAAAAAAAAATCAGTTAATTTGATTTTAGATAGCACAACATGAGCTGTAACATGTTATATTAATAGAATAGAATTGCGTTATTAAAACAGACAATCTTAAAACTAACTAGAATGCAGGCAAATAATAAAACATTTTAATCAGTCACCTCAGTGCCCACGCTTGTCGCGTTTCCGTGTTGGATGACGATAGATAAGCTTTGCATCTAGTTACCTGGCCTTGTACCCGGACTTTCGATTTTCGATATTTACCGACCGTTTCGGTCCGAACTTCATTTTAATAGAGTTGACATTGGAACGAAAACGTTCACGCAATTGCGAAATTCGAATGTCCGGGTAGACCCTCCGGAGTCGACGACCGAGCTCTTTAAAGAAGCTCAAAGCCTCCGACTCCCAGCAGTCCGTGGTCTGAAAGGCCAGCGGCACAAAATCATAATTTGGCACCAGAGCCCTATTTGGCACACATGTGCCGCAAATGACTGTGCAGTGATCTTCTATGAGTTCAAGACTCAATATTCAGTCAAAGATATTTTGTTTTCTGTAAAAGCTATTTTATCTCGTGGCTCATATACTTAACCATATTCACAAAATGCCTAACTTCGCAAGTGGTACAATTCGCAAAAGCCCATATTCGCAAAGGATTAACAGTTAATAGGTAAATCTATCAATAACAAGTCATTAGCTAGTTACTTGCAGTTTATAATAATGTGTTCTAGGAAGGCGTTGTTACAAGGTGCGCTGTCAGTGCGCATACGTTGTTGTGACTGCTGATTGACTGATGCTGCCAACCCCGCGCTATTCTCGGCCAGATCGGCGCAAGATTCGATTTTGATACACAAGTTAACATGTGGTGTGGATTACAATTAATGTGGGCCTTGTTTATGATGTCAAGCTTCCTGGACATTGGTTCTTGGTATGGTTACGATGTGATGATGCGGTGGTTAATGCTGGATATCACAATTGTAACCATCCCTGTTAAAATACGAATGTGTGCCTGTCTATCTATCCGTATCTCCGCTGCAGTTTCATGGTTAATCTGTTGTTCTTGATTAATTTTAGCAGGGAGATAGCTTGCATCCTGAAGATGGACATAGTAGTTTGACATTCGACTGCTTTGTCGTGGTTGTGTAAAATTCGTGTCGTAATACAAAAATATTTAATAATTATCTGAATTTGATAAGAACTAAAAAACAAATAATATACCGATACTGTGGGATTTCAGTACTATACAACTTTCTCTATGGCACCAACTTCGAAATCGCGAAAAAAAATCAGTAAGTCCATACAAAATTGCAAACCTACTCAAGCCAAATGTATGGGACAGCTGTTTTTTTTTTCGCGATTTCGATGTTGGTCCCATAGAGAAAGTTATTCAGTTTAAAAGTCTGATCATCCCCATAAAAAGTGTCAGCATATTAAGAAGGACCTGTATAAATACACGGTAAAGTTGCACGCGCACCAAGAATTTCATTCTTTAAGCATAAATGAGGGTAACATATTATATATTTTATGTCGCATAGCCATAAGAAATCCTACGCTTCATAGGTTTGTTGGTAATTGTAGCAAAGTTTCTGATCACCCCGAATTGAAATATGGTCGTGAGCATTGGTATGTAAGTATACACAACGGCTCTATCCCTGAAGCGGTCGTACTTTTTAGTACCTACAAATATAACTCGAATATTTATAGGTACCTAGGTGGAGATTGAATTTAAAAAACCGGTCAAGTGCGAGTCGGGCTACTCGCGCACCGAGGGTTCCGTACCACATCACCACAAAACATATTAACCTAAAAGTAGTTTTTTTTTTCCGGAATCTTTTGCCCGAGACCGACTCACACTTGGCCAGTTTTTATTATTTGTTGGCTGTATATATTACCGTATTTAACCGTAGAAAAAAGGTTGATATAAATTAGTTTCTGTATGAGGACATGCCATTTTTATTATTTGTTAACAAATCCGCCGTAATAAAGCATATTCTGTGAAAATTTTAACTGTCTAGCTATTACGGTTCAAAACTTACAGCCCTAAATAGGTAGAACGGACGGACAACGTAGGCTTAGTAATAGGGTCCCGTTTTCACCCTTTGGGTACGGAACCCTAAAAATGATCAGAAGTCCAATAAAATTTTTGAAGTCAGTGAAAAAAGAACGAAAACATCTTTAGTTTGTAGTCAAACTCAAAATGTTTTATTCAAAATAACACGGATAGCTTTCTGACGTCATTTTTGACTCTACCACCGCGTCGGAAGGTGAGAGAGAGAGAAGATGCGGCCAGAAACTATAGTCGGATACGGAACACTCATTGCGAAAACGCTTCTAGCACTTGGCCGGTTTTTATAAATTACCTACTCCTAATAGCCCTAATGATAGTAATGATGCAAGACTGATGATGGGTAGGTGTTGTGATTGCTGATTGAAGTGCATCAACTGCCAACTCGTGGTTATTCTGGACGCCCATCGCCCATCTGCCTGCCTCCTTGGCAGATGTTGGCACGTGGGTTATGCAAGACTGCTTCTATACGGTAGGTGATGATGGAATCGATGACGTCATGGGTTTTGGGTTCTTAATGACTGTGAGATGCGAGAAAGTTGTTCTCTTGTCTGCTCTAAAACGAAAATGAACGTGAATTCTACATGAAAGTAGAATACGAATTCTACTTTTTAGCTTTGTATCTATGGCAGAGGTTCGGCACTTCAAACAACGTTTTGGATTTGACATGATGGGGTTCGCACATGCGCACTTAGTACAAGTTGTCTTTGACATATGTGTAGGTTGACTTACCACGCATCGTATGAACATCATCTACATTTCGTTACTTTTAATTGTTCGTTAAAGAATTACTGAAAATGTGAATTTAGCGCAATTTTTCAACGTTTTTATGCACTGATAAAACTCAATTTTATGTAGTCAAATACTACGGGTGCGCGCGCCTGACTGCATTCCCTTGCTCGGCTTCCCTCAAATTTCCCAAGAAAGTGTGAGGTGAGGTGGGGTATCTAAAGTCAAAGAGGTGCGAGTGGCTGTTCTGTTTGTAGAACTACTCGTATATACTATTACCTATTCTGTGTCTATAGTCCTTCTTAATATGCTGACGGTTTTCTAAGGAGATGATTAAGGCAATCAAACTAAATAAATGTTTCTATTTTTCAGCAAAAATCGCGGCGATGTAGTTGCGATGTGGCCTCGGCCGCGGGGCAGTAGCGACATCGTCTCCGCTCAAAAATTGCTTGTATGATATGGAATTAAACTTTGCATTAGAATCATATACGGGTGTAACAAAACACTTAATACTTAAGGGAGTGGTTTAGACCATCAAACTGAACAACTTTTACTATGGAGCCAAAATCGAGAAAAAAGAAAATTCTGCTATCCCATACATTTTAGTCAAGTAAATACTGCAGTTTTGTATGAGACAGCAGATAAATTTTTTTGTTCTGGATTTTGGCTCCATAGTGAAAGTTGTTCAGTTTGACTTTCTTAGAACTATCATATTTTTGAACCGACTAATTCCGTGATTAGTTGTACTTCGAATAACTAACTCACTCAGACCACCTTCGAGATCTCAATTGGTAAGTCACCGATGACATTCCATACAAATTCTCACGCTTTACAAAACAAACGATATATTTCAAGTGTCTGAGAAAAAAAATTGAAACAAAAAATGTAACGGTATTACAAACGGTTGCTAAAGAAAACAAACAATGGTCGCTTAAATAAGTTAAGGCGAATCCACACGTGGCGCTATTAGAATAATTTTATTTCTTCTTCTTCTCTTTTTTAAACGTTTATTTGTAGTTCGATCAACAGTTCGATACCATCGTAAAACCAAAAATGTACGCAATTGACAACATTTCATTTTAAGAAAGGTAGCAAAATAAGAAAACCATGTGGAGATTATGTGATTCAAAGCTTATACCAAAATTATCAGATTTTTCTATCCCTTCAAAAAAATCTGCTCTTCCATACAACACTGCGGACCTACTCGACCCAAATGTATGGGACAGCAGATATTTTTTTCCTGACTTCGATGTTGGTCCCATAGAAAATGTTGTTCAGTTTGATGGTCTGATCATCCTCCTAAAAAGCTGTCACCATATTAAGAAGGACCCTGTATATTATAAATTGTTTTTTTAGTACCCATATATTGTATAATTACCAAAAGATTACAGTAGTAAGAACATTACGTGCACAATATAACAACGCATTCAGGATACTAATGGGGTTGGCGCGGCATTGTAGTGCGTCGGGAATGTTTGCGGAGGCGCACACGGACAACTTCTACGCTATAATGAGAAAACGGTGCGCCTCCATGTTGGGCAGGCTCCGAGCCAGCACCAGCGGTCTCCTGAGCGTGTTCAAAGACCGGTAGGACTCCCCGCTGTTGCATCACTGGGTGAAGCTCCATGCCGGGTTTTTAAAATAAAATAAAATAAAACCTTGTTGTAAACTAACACTAGTTTTTAAGGTAAATGTATACTAATCCTTATATGGACATCTTGTTTGAAATAAATTATTTGAATTGAATTGAATTAACTTGATAAAATAATGCTGTAGGGTTGAATGTGTGAGCTTGCCTTTACTCACACGGTGGTCATGGCAGATTTATATTGAACTGTCTCAGGGATTGCTTATGAATCTTATGATTTACTGAGAATTCATTATTTTTGGTTACGATCAGTCAGCTTAAGCTCAAACTTAAGTTAGATTAACGGTATTAGCAGTTTAGCTCCCAGTTTTGAAAGATATATTCAAACAAAACAAGGAGTTAAAGATTCTGGAATCCCAACTCCGCGTGAATTAAAAGTCATTGGCATTCATTTAATTGAACAAAACTGAAATGCCTACTATATTCTAGTCATCCAGTGTATGGAGCAGCAACGATTTTATTTTTGTGATTTCTGGTTTGCTTCCATAGAGTTTATAACCAGTTTGATGTGTAGAGTCTTGTTTAAATGGATGCCAACGACTTTATTTTAAAAAATTGCATAAGCATAAGCATATGCTCACGACTATATTCACCGAGGGGGTAGTCAGAGATATTCTGAAACCTCAGAACATCCACGTTTTACCGGTAGTACCGAAACCATAACGGGGGGTGAGCCCGTCGCCACTTATAATGGACAGTGGGTACAATACATGCCTCGAAATTGAAGCATGCAGGTTTCCTCACGATGTTTTCCTTCACCGAAAAGCCAATGGTGTTACAAATCGTACATAAATTCCGAAAAACTCATTGGTACGAGTCAGCTTGGACGGGGATCGAACCATCGCCTCCTTCACGGCAGGCAAGTTTACTCGCCACTGGACAACCACGGCTTTTCGAAAAAATGAAAATAAAACCAGAAATACATTTTTCATCCCCCCATCTCGGAAAGAGTATTTTTACTCTTCGATATCTGAGTGCAAAAGCCGTTTTTATCCTCTAGAGGATAGTCAGTAAATTGAATTCAGAACATCGTGTGCACTAAGTTTGTGAATTCAAAACATCATTAAACCTATTTACTTCTCCCCCACCTCCCTCCCCCCTCCTCCCTCTCCTCTTCACCCTCCATGGTGCCGAATTTATCATACAACTTTTTATTTTATGTTTTTTATTTTGTCATTTCCTCGCTGATGTGGGATGAAAAGTTACGTGTTGCACTCGAGTGCAAAGATTTTTCACCTCGTGCTCTTTTGATTCCCTCGCTAACGTGATTCAATTTTAGAATCCTTCGCTTGCTCGGTCATCAAAATTGAGCACGCGGTTAAAAAGCAACTTTGCACTCTTGTCTAACAAATAACTATTTCCAACGAATGTGATTTTGGTTTTTAATATACAAAGCAATCTTTTTGCATCTTTTTATTAGACCGATAAAACTCATAACAATCATTACAATAAGTGGCCTGAAAACAAATATTGCATTTCAAGTTTTATCTGCAACATTTAATGTTTGCTTTTCCAGCCACTGGTTCATTTGGAACACTCGTAAATTATAATGGTAGAGAAATAACACTTCGGTTTCCAATTTATCTATCGAATAGGGTCACCATTTCATTACAAGAAGTTAAGACGGTTGTCGTAAAGTTATAAACAACATCTAATCGATGAAAACGTATTAGGAATATTCCACCAAAATTTCTTAAACAATAGAATTAGGATTCAAGAGAAATTGGATAACAGCTACCCAAGCTGTTGCCGTAGCATGTTACACGTGATAAGGCTGTATCACGTCTTTTATCTCGCTCGTTCGCGCGCAAATAGAAAGAGAGCGAAGGTGTGATAGCGCTGTATCACGGTGCCATGATACCTTATGCTGGTATCGAAACGACAACACTTCAGTATTTCTTCAGTCCAAGGAATAATGTTTCCGTTTGGTAATAGATTGTTAATTACAATAATGTTGTGTTGTGACAGACGTACTCTAGAGCCTTTTAAAAATCATTTTCAATATACCTAATACGTAACAGTGTTTTTCTAATTATGTAGGGTCCAATAGCAAATATGCTAACGGTTTTTAAGAGGATGATCAGACCATCAAACTGAACAACTTACTGTGCGAGTCCAACATCGAAATCGCGAAAGAAAATCAGGTGTCGCATACATTTGGGTCAAGTAGGATTGCAGTTTTGTATGGAGCAGCAAAGTTTTTTATTTTGTGATTTTGACATCGGTTTAATAGAGAAAGTTGCTCAGCTTTATGGTCTGATCAGCATCAGCATATGCTCACGACTATATTCCCCAAAGGGAATTAGTTTACGGTACTCCATTCAAAATCACAACGAAAATTTAAGGCTATTTTGCGTTACAGAAACAGAAATTTGAAACACTTACTCTTACTTATTCTAAAAACAGCTTTTGTACCTTTCAAGACCACCACGGCTGCCGGTCGGATGGTCTGATCATCCCCTTACAACCCGTCGGCATATTAAGAAAGACTCTGTATACACAATTTATGCATAATTAATTTTCCTTCGTTATATTCAGCTGATGTCAAAATGGTCACCCTACATAGCGGCTCGTCTTCGCTTCCCCGCGATATAGCGCTCTAAGCAAAATAAACGTTTGCGTCCATCTTGAGTTTATTGTTCTAATATTTTAATTTGGAATTGTTTGTAATATGTAGCGGCAGTTCCGATTGCTTTGAAGTACTTGTATAATGTTACACGTACCATATGCTGGCTGATTCTTCATATTGGTATTCGATTTTTACAAATTTATCTTTTCAATGAATGAATCGCTATTATTTTTTTCATATTTCTGAATGAAACAAGACGCATTGTACTTTAGCTTTCAACTGCAAATCGTTCTTTCATCTCCATCTCTAAATAGTATTGAGATACGTTTATTCCGAATGCGTAAATGCGCGCTGCATACAAACGAAGTCTGGTGATATTTTCAATACTAACTAATTAAAGTAAATGTTTGCAGAAACAATCTAGAAACAAATCTCTATGCTTGTATCTTGTCAAATTTTCATTAAAATATACTGTTTCAATTCTAGGATTAATTTAAGATTTGTATAGAAATCTTTGAGGCACTGTAACTTTAAAACTATATTTTAATAGTTATTAAGTCGTGTTATGTTGTAGTTTCTGGCCGCATATTCTCTACAGCGACAACACGTTCCGACGCGGTGGTAGCTTTAAAATGATTTGACGTTTGATAAGTGTGCTTCAAGCTCCTATATTGAATCAATTATATTGACTTTGACTTTGACTTTGACTATACATTTTAACGAATCTTAATTCTGACAAGATACAAGCATAGAGAATACATTCTAGATTGTTTCTGAAAAATTTCACTGACTTTAATTGGTTAGTATTGAAAATATAACCAGATTTCGTTTGTATGGAGCGCGCCAACAGTAATATACCCTTAAAACAAAGTCGCTATCCGTGTCTGTCCTCATGACATAATTTCAGTTTCTCCGCTCACTTCTTCTAAACCACCCAACGGACTATAGGGTGCTATAGGGGGCTTTTATAAGGTGTTCATTGTCATTTAGATAATTTCTTCCGGAAGATTTACGTGCATAATATTTATTTACTTATAAATTATGGTATCCAGGGCGAAGATGGGGCGAGGTGCTAATGTTTTATAAATGGGATAATCTCTAATTTTTAAAATTACTTCTATCCAAAAAAAAACGGAATTTTCGTATCTTTGTTTCATTAAAAACAGGACTCAACTTTGTTTCAGGAAAACATCTTGTGCTTCAATTTCGAGGCATGTATTGTACCTACTGTCCATTATGTGGCGACGGGCTCACCCCCCGTCACACTGAACATAGTTTCGGTACTACTGGTGAAACGTGGATGTTCTGAGGTTTCAGAATATCTCTGACTATCCCCTCGGGGAATATAGTCGTGAGCATATGCCATGCTATGCCATGCATGCTTGTTTCATTATTTAAACTGTGGTCAGACAATATACTTTTCATCCCCCCATCTCGAAAAGAGTATTTTTGCTCTTCGATGTCTGAGTGCAAAAGCCGTTTCTATCCGCTAGAGGATAAAGTAAATTGAATTTAGAACATCGTGTGCACTAAGTTTGTGAATTCAAAACATCATTAAACCTATTTACTTCTGGGCTCCATGGTGTCGAATTTATCATCCCTTTTTTTTTTGCATTTGGTCATTTCCTCGCTGAGGTGGGATGAAAAGTTACGTGTTGCACTCGAGTGCAAAGATTTTTCACCTCGTGCTCTTTGATTCCCTCGCTAACGGTCAAGATTCTAATTTTTGAATCACTCGCTGTCCTCGTGATTCAATTTTAGAATCCTTCGCTTGCTCGGTCATCAAAATTAAGCACGCGGTTAAAAAGCAACTTTTCACTGTTGTATAACAAATAACTATTACTTATATTAAAACATTTAATGTACTTTAACTTATTTTGTTTTACTTTACCTAACCATAGAAGGTTGTTATCATCAGAATCTTCCGAGTTGTTCTGTAACAATCATTCTACTATAACCACACCACCCTTCGGAAACAAATCACCGTCGGTTGTAACACGAACTATGCGCGAGCGCATACCTCGTCCCTCATGTGTTATGTCCCGGATAAATTGAACCAATTAGTTTCGATGTCGCCTGCGTTGTGAGCTCAATTTTTTTTTTTAGGGTTGAGCTTTTTTAAACTTTTATGGATCATTATCTTGTGCCATTCTTACTAGACTGCATAAGCTTTTATCAATATATAAGATGTTAGTGGATGAGAGTTTGTAGCCGCATCTTCTTTATAACGGTAACGGTGGTAGAGTCAAAAACCCCGCCGTGTCGGGCCATGCGCAGGGTAGGGTTCCGTAGTTGCCTGTCACAATATATGGACTTAGAAGGATACTAAGGTTTAACGGCTGATAAAGTCTAAAAAGTACATTTTACAAGTTGATCGACTATTACTCGTTAACTTGTAAAGCCTACTTAGAGCGGTGATAGTTTTCCTTTTATATACACTACTGCCGTTTAGCTGGCAGGGGCACACACTTGACTCTAACAAAAATTTTCACTTTAAAGCTAAATATTTCGCTAAAGGATCCCTAAATCGAAGAATAGTTTTCCCACACCCACAATATTTTTAAAAGACCTATCCAATGATACCCCACACCATGGGATAGGCGAGAAAAAAAATTAATTCCCCAATATTTTTCCAGACTAAGTCCATCCGTTTTAGATACATTTTCCTTATCATTTCCATAGTATGTTTTTCCTTCTGCCCAAAATGACTAGCACTAGTGCCCTTTGTAAATTTTAATTATTCGGTACAGTTTCGGAATAAGTTTCTAGTTCAAGGTAAATCAATTCTCTTTTGTGGCATTATCCGTGTATCACTTTAGAAACTACGAGTAAGTCAGGAGCGTCGGATATGATTTACAGATCGGTCGGGTCGTCACTTCCCGCCCCGTGTCAGCATTGACTCATAAGCTCATAACTTGTATTGTCGTGCAGTGCCAGTTTGTAAGGAGAGAACTGTTTTAAAACTGTAAATCAGCATGCGTAGCATGCTACACGTGATACGGCTGTATCACGTCTTTTATCTCGTTCGTTCGCCCGCAAATAGAAAGAGAGAGAAGGTGTGATAGCGCTGTATCACGGTGGCATGCTACCTATGCTGGTAGATATTTAGCTTTCACCCGCAACCCCTGGAAAATTTCGAATTAAAAGTATCGAAGTTTTTAAGTTGGACTATAGGTTTTTGAACAGTGAAAACTGCATGAAAATCAGAAGTACATGCTCTTACCTTATATTATAACTAATAACACTGTCAAAAATCGATAACGTGAGTAGTTTCTATAACTGCACTGGATCAGCTGGTCTTGTACCTTGGCAAAGGGGAATACTGGTCCCTAGTTAAATGATCTATGGCTCTGATTCAATTGTTTTATACTTGTCCTGTTTCACCACTTTTGTATAAGTTCTTATTAGCTTATCATACAGCACGTATGACAGATTTTTATGAAAAATATGTCAAATGATCTGTCAAATAAGTTAACTAGTATCAAGAACTTATTCAAAAGTGGTGAAACAGGTCAGGAGTGCGATCGTCTGATTTGACTTTCAAAAATCATGCTTCAGGAGTGCGATTTTTGGAACTCAAATCAGCAGTAGAAAGATGCATATCTCCATAATAATTTTGACATTTTCAACTGCTAAGTTCAACGAATGACGTTCAAAAATCGCACTCCTGGTCTCACCAATAAGACTGAGAGAGTTTTGTAGAATTGAAATAAATTTCTCGAATCCTTCTCCATATCGTATTACCGTCGTGTAATTAAGTGTTCCAAAAGATATATTTTTTGGTGCGCGCGAGCATTCACGATTTATTTGTTTGACATTTAGTGGAATTCAGAAATAAATAAAAATAATGGGAATAAATAACGTGGCGCTCCTGTTTCATTCCGCTTATTTGTTTGACAAAGTAGCATATGCTCACGACTATATTCCCCGAAGGGGTAGTCAGAGATATTCTGAAACCTCAGAACATCCACGTTTCACCAGTAGTATCGAAAATCTGTCCAGTGTGATGGGGGGTGAGCCCGTCGCCTCTTATAATGGACAGTGGGTACAACATGCCTCGAAATTGAAGAATGCAGGTTTCCTCAGGATGTTTTCCTTCACCGAAAAGCCAGTGGTGTTACAAATCATACATAAATTCCGAAAAACTCATTGGTACGAGTCGGCCTGGATTTTCACATTTAAGATATTTAAATAGCCCAGCAAAACAAATGGCGGTATGGTATTGTTTGGTCGATTAGTAGCTAACGAGGCAAGTAACACAAATCACAATTAGCGACCGCGGTAGACCGTGAGCCGTATCGTGTGACAGCGAGGCCGACATTGTTCTTACCCGACTTCAAAAGGAGGAGGTTCCCGACTCTTTGCTTTCTTTGTTTCCATCATCATAGTGAACTGTAACACATCATTCTCTTCGTCTTTTGCAGTAGATTATAAGCTTGAAATCGCAAACGCTTGGCGAAGAATTGAATGACTCCTCTCTGTCCAATCCTACCCTATTGTTTGAGCTAAGCATTATACCTGCACTGCGTCGCAGGAGGCGATCGATGGTTCGATCCCCGCGAGCAAGCAACCCCGTCCGACTCGTACCAAAGAGTTTTTCGGAATGTATGCACGATTTGTAACACCACTTGGCTTTTCGGTGAAGAATAATATCGTGAGGAAACCTGCATGCTTTAATTTCGATGCATGCATTGTACCCAATATCTATTTTAGTGGCGATGGGTTTACTACCTGTCACACTGGGCAGAGTGTTGGTTCTAAATTACTGAAACGTGAATGTTCTGAGTTTTCAGAATATCTCTGACTTCTTCGGGGAATATTAGTCGTGAAAATATGCTACAGTACGACCAGAAAAATAATTCCGCTCGTCAATCTTCGTTTGCGCAGAGAAGAACCGAGTCCGCGTCAAAACCTGAAGTCATTTAGTAATCATAGGGTGCAAAGTCGGATAGCAGCGAAAAGGGCGCGAAAACATTTAGCCAACAGCGACAAGAAATTTAAGGTCGCACATTCTGATTGATCAATATAACGCAAACCCTTACTGCAAAAACAAATTATCTGCATAAAAATTTGACCAAAATTTTTTTTTAGATTTAAGCACTTGAAAGTTTTACGACACAAAAATATATTATAATAACGTTTATTTTATATTTTAATGGCTATTTATAAATAAGCAATTATTCTAGTTTCATTAAGTAGGATTATAATTGAAGAAAACTGACTAGATTTTATAGAAAAATCAGGTTAGTTGGTTGCAGATAGTTGGTTTTTGCAATAAGGGTACGATAATTTCGCGCGCTGTTAAAATTTTTCAATTTGGCTTTATAAACCTGGTACTACTGTACCTACATCGCATCTGCAAAAATTATGCGGTTTTTCCTGAAGATATAAAGGTAAATAGAGCTGAAATCTAATTTGCGATGTAGAGAAGCGTTATTTTATAAATACTTACTGCAATTCTCGGACAAAAATCCTTTCCTTTTCAACTTCCACCCACCACATCGTTACAAACATTCTTCCACCATGTCCACATTCCAGCCGTTCCCAAATTCCACATAAGAAAGCCCCTGACATGACTCTTGTGCCTATGGTTTAAGTTTTAAATTGTCTTTTCTCAGTGGACTTCATAGAACGAGCTACACGGCCGTCATTGGGACAACGATCGTCTCTCGCGTTTCGATGGCCTGACGAGTGACATATCGCTCTAATCGTTTCATTCGAACTTGCAAGAAAGGGATGTGAGACAACATTTGAAAATGGAATTACGGAATATTTATTTTTAAAGTTGCAAAAGGCGGCAGTAAATATTTACGAGATAATGAAGTTTGAAAAAGCCGTGGTGGTCCAGTGCCGAGTAACCTTGCCTGCCGTTCAGGAGGCGATGGTTCGATCGACCGTCCAGGCCGACTCGTACTAAATTAGTTTTTCGGAATTTATGTACGATTTGTAACACCAATGGTTTTTCAGTGATGGAAAACCTCGTGAGGAAACTTCAATTTCGAAGCATGTATTGTACCCACTGTCCATTACAAGTGGCGACGGGCTCACCCCCCGTCACACTGGACAGAAGTTTCGGTACTACTAGTGAATCGTGGATGTTCTGGGTTCTCTGTGTGAATATGGAAAATTCTTCTGAAAGCTATGAGAAAACGAGGAGAAATCTGCATCTGCTTTCCTCTCTTTTCTTTCTTTTTTTGAGAGAAGATTTTTATCGTTGCAGTAATACGAAGGTATCAAAAGCCTAATACATCAGTTAAGTCTAATGGAAATTATTGTAAATAGTGAAACAAAAACACTTACTATTATTTTACCTAGGTCAAAAACAAAACAACCGGTCAAGTGCGTGTCGGGCCACAAACAGGGAAGGATTCCGTAGTTTCCAGTCACAATATACGGACTTAGAAGGGTGCTTTTTGTTTTATACTTCGGTTTAAAGGCTAATAAAATCTAAAAAGATCATTTTACAAGTTGGTCGACTATTACTTGTTAACTTGTAAAGCCTACTTAGCGGTGATAGTTTTCCTTAAAATGGTTTTCCCACACCCAGAATATTTCCGTATCCAACGATACCCCACACCATGGGATAGACGAGAAAAAAAATTGCATCCCCACTTTTCGTGTAGGGGAGGTACACAATAAAATATTTTTCAAGATTTTATTTTACCACTTTGTCGGCTTCATTAATGTGTATACCCATGTCAAATTCCAGTTTTCTAGTCCTAAGCGTCTCTTAGCTAAGCCGCAGACAGACGGACGGACATGGCGAAACTATAAGGGTTCCTTGTTGACTACGGAAACCTAAAAATCTGATTTTTAATATTAGTTAAAAAGGAAACAACTGGCACATCATATTTAAAAAAAGTTTCACCAGCTCTT
This sequence comes from Agonopterix alstromeriana, assembly GCA_963924505.1. NCBI lineage: Eukaryota > Metazoa > Arthropoda > Insecta > Lepidoptera > Depressariidae > Agonopterix > Agonopterix alstromeriana. Next base: position 254,703 of record OZ004681.1, on the reverse strand, counting down.
AGTGACGTCACAACATATGACATCCATAATAATAATGTGTTTCGGGTAAGAGATAAGATAAGGAACAAGAAGAGGTAAAAGTCTGCAATCTGTTTCTTTTTTATTTCACCCCTGTTTTATGACTGTCATAATTTGTTAAAAAGATAAAATCGTTCAATTTTTATCTTTTAAGATATGTAACCACGGAAGAAAACTATTATAGAAACTAACTGAACATGTTACCTACAACATTAAGTGATGGGTATTTTTTGTTGTTTATCGAATATCTCTGACTATCCCCTCGGAGAATATAATCGTAACTCGTAAGCATATGATGAAAATGATGATATATATGATGGTATAAATTTATTAACAACCAAAACATCGTGAGGAAACCTGCATGCTTCAATTTCGAGGCATGTATTGTACCCACGGTCCATTATAAGTGGCGAAGGGCTCACCCCCCGTCACACTGGACAGAGTTTCGGTACTAATGGTGAAACGTGGATGTTCTGAGGTTTCTGAACATCTCTGACTACCCCCTCGGGGAATATAGTCGTGAGCATATTCTATGCTATGCTATAAATTTATTAAATGTGCACCTTGTTAATAGAACATAATTTTAGTGATGATTTTAATGAAAAATCTAAATTACAAAGTGTGGGAACGAAAAAATATTTAGGGCCTTTTTCACCACTTCTGGATAAGTTCTTGTTAAACCAGAATTAGACATTTTAACGGGTTCTTACCGTGTTTTGGTATAACCGCGTAACTCTCAAAAACTGTATTGAGTTCTTGTTAGCTTAATAATATAATATCTTTCATACGAAATTATCAAACGATCTGTCAAATAAGCTAACAATGACTTATCCAGAAGTGGTGAAAAAGACCCTTAATGGTTATGAATGTTTGACATAAACACAATGCCAAAATTAGGTTCATACTCGACTGCACCCACTATAAACGCAGGACATATTTTTGTGTGTATTATCAGCAAGATAAGTCTCTTGTCCTCACCCTCCATGCGATGGAACGGATAACCCGTGACTGACCTGCATACCGGTCAGGGTGAAAGTGGGAATCAGAGTAGACGATTGACACAAAAAAAATTATTGAAACTCGTAGACCAACCTGGCTACGACGCAAAATTGCTCTATAAAAGACATCAACGAGGCATACAGATAGACGTCTATACTTCATTCAAAATAAGGACGAAGAGATTTTCCAATTCCTATTTAGCTTAATGACCAATTCTGATTACCAAATGTAATTAATTTATTGATACATAAATATACTATCCGATATATCTTGGAAGTAACTAAAGCTGTTCTAAGAATAAGTGAGAGGAAGTGTTTCAAATTTCTGTTTCTTTAATGCAAAATAGCCTTAAAATTTCGTTGCTATTTTGAATGGAGTATAATTGAATAATTCTTCAACGGCAACATTTCACAGGCTTTTAGGTGATTGTTTTCTATTCTACACTATTAAAAACTGTAACAGAATTGTGTATATTAAAGAGAAAAATAAGGTTACGATAATGGTGTTTAGGTGTTCTGAACTCCAAATCATAAATGTCAATTTTTTTGTTGTTGTTTGCTTCGTCGAGTATCACGCAAAAACTAGGCCAATTTTAAAAGATGTTTATTCCGAATGCGTAAATGCGCGCTGCATACAAACGAACTCTGGTGATATTTTCAATACTAACCAATTAAAGTAAATGAAATTTTGCAGAAACAATCTAGAAACAAATCTCTATGCTTGTATCTTGTCAGATTTTCGTTAAAATATACAGTTTCAATGCTAGAATTAATTTAAGATTTGTATGAAAATCTTTGAGGCTCTGTAACATTAAAACTATACATTTTAACAAAAATCTGACAAGATGCAAGCATAGAGATTACTTTCTAGATTATTTCTGAAAAATGTCACTGACTTTAATTGATTAGTATTGAAAATATAACAAGACTTCGTTTGTATGGAGCGCGCCAACGTTAAACTTATGGTTTTTAAAACTGGTATAAGTATATTGATCGATGTAGAAGAAGCCGCGAGCACAATCTATTAACTTCTATTTTCACCTAGAGTTTTGACGAATAACGATATCATCGAGACAAAAGTGGTTAAGACACTATACTTCATTCCAAATAAGGACGACAAGATTTGCCGATTCCTATTTAGCTTTCTGGCCAATTCTGATTACCAAATGTAATTTATTTATTGGATACATATACTATCCGACATATCTTGGACGTTACAAAAGCTGTTCTAAAAATAAGTGAGAGTAAGTGTTTCAAATCTCTGTTTCTGTTATGCAAAATAGCCTTAAAATTTCGTTGTTATTTTGAATGGAGTATAATTGAATAATAACTAAACTAAAACTAACTAAAACTATACATTTTAACAAAAATCTGACAAGATGCAAGCATAGAGATTACTTTCTAGATTGTTTATGAAAAATTTCACTGACTTTAATTGATTAATATTGAATATATAACCAGACTTCGTTTGTATGGAGCGCGCCAACAGTAATATACCCTTGATTAAACTTTTTGTTTTTAAAACTGGTATATTGATCTCACTACGGTGACAGAATTTGGGATGCACCGATGCAGAAGAAGTCGCGAGCAAAATCTAGGTACTTTTATTTTCACTTTAGAGTTTTGATGGATAACAATATCTCCGAGGCAAGAGTGGATAGGTTACTATAAAAAAAAACTTATAGAATTGGACTTACCTAATTCTTTAAAATAAACTTCAACGCAAGAAATTAGTACCTACTAAAACTTATTTTTACATTATAACAATCTTAGTGGCGTTTACAAGTGGTCTTGAATAGTTGAACCGTGGGCCCATTTGTTCCACGGTGACCGTTGCTTGCCTAATTACTACAAAAAATGTCGCCCACCCCGCTCGCTGGGCCATCAATCTAAATTGACATGTTTTGAGAAACATTTGAAAAATGTGTTCTTTTTAAACGAAAACAAGTTACTGTTTTAAAAGTTGGTCATTAGGTTATTGATTAGTTTTGATTTAGAGTATAAAGAAAAACCGGCCCTACATACGATGTACCTAAGTTAAAGGGGGTGGCTTCAGACCTTGGGAATGTAATTCGGAGCGCGCTCCATGCAAACGAAGTCTGGTTATATTGTCAATACTAACCAATTAAAGTCAATGAAATTTTTCAGAAATAATCTAGAAACTAATCTCTACGTTTGTATGAAGTCTGATTTTTATCAAAATGTAAAGTTTTATAGTTGCCATGCCTCAAAGATTTCCATACAAATGTTAATTTAGTCCTAGCACTAAAACTGTATTATTTTAACGTAAAATTTTTTTTAGAATTCCCTTTCGGTTTATTAGCGAAAGTGGAACAGTATCATGGGTAAAATCACCCCTTAAAGTAGCATATGCTCACGACTATATTGCCCGAGGGGGTAGTCAGAGATATTCTGAAACCTCAGAACATCCACGTTTCACCAGTAGTACCGAAACTCTGTCCAGTGTGACGGGGGGTGAGCCCGTCGCCACATAATGGACAGTAGGTACAATACAAGCCCCCCCTTAAAGTAACGCAACAGTTAACCCTAATATCCGGTATACAAGGTCCTTCTTAATATGCTGACACTTTTTTAAGGGGATGATCAGACCGTCAAACTGAACAACTTTCTCTATGGCACCAACATCGAAATCGCGAAAAAATAATCTGCTCCTCCATACAAAACTGCAAACCTACGTGAGCCAAATGTATGGGACTGCTGATTTTTTTTTCGCGATTTCGATGTTGGTCCTATAGAGTCTATCTATCAGTTTGATGGTCTGATCATCCCCTTAAAAAAGTGTCAGCATATTAAGTTGGACCCTATACGGTGTTAATAACCTTGTTATAAGTAAGTACCTACCAACCATTACACCTATTACATTAGAGTAGGGCGTAGAGTAGAGAGAGAAGTAATAGAGGTTGGAAAGTGTTTTATCCTTATTCACTTAATAAGAGATGCACATAGCAAATTCGCTCTGGTTAAAAAGAACATCGCGTCCTTATTGCTATCCTTATCGACGTAACCATTTTTTTGTACTACGACCACCGACAAAAGGTCACTAAATATAAATTGTATAGGATTTTATGACTATCGCTATCTTATACGTGTTTACACTGATATTCCATCTACTAGCGTAAGCGAAAAAAAATCGTCTATGGTTTAGGGCCTCGACAAAGAGATTATACCTAATAGAGTGAGCCATACCAATTGTAAAGTGTCCACTTTTTTGACGTTTAGGTTTGAGTGTGTGTTGTCAAGTAGTATGGACAAAAGGCACCAAGTGACATATGGCCTTATGTTTACGGTCACTTTTCACACACACTAGCTCAAAAAAAGTGGACAGCCGCATAAACAAATATCTATAGTTCCATCTCCTTCTACTATTAAAGGTACGTCATAAGACAAAAGAGACCAACTACGATCGTAAATCTATGCGGACTCTATGGAGATCCTTCCTCTGAGGGCCTCGATCCATAGCAGTAAATTAATATTTCTATGCCTCGATCAAGCCTCGATGGTCCAAACCGAACCCCTGTCATCCGAACTCCTCTATAATCCGAACACTTTAGAATCTCTTTACAAGGAACATACCTACATTTAGTCTATTTGTACATTCAGTCAGTCATTCACATAGTAATGTGGCAGTGTTCACGTATCAATCGTCAAATATGCGCGTGCGCCGACGACAGATGGATGAATGAAGTGTAAGCGAATGTGATAGGTATGGGCGGAATCCGTTATACTAATCATCCGTAATTAGTAAGGAAGTCTAAATGTCTGCTACGTGCTAAGGCTGGTACGTAAATAAATGTTTCGGTAAAGGGTTTGTGTGAATATAAAGACTCTAAAGGTTTAATCCATCATTGGTTTAATCGATAGTTTAACCCAATCTCTAATTTAATTTACTTGTTTATTTGGGTAACATACAGGGTAATAATAATGCTTATGGACTAGATACATAATGGATTACACATAGCAAAGTTTCCAGAGTTTTTTATAAACAGATATACAGGGTCCAACTTAATATGCTGACAGTTTTTAAGAGGATGATCAGACCATCAAACTGAACAACTTTTTCTATGGCACCAATGTCGAAATCGCGAAAATAAATTCAGCTGTTCCATACTAAACTGAAATCTTACTCGACCCAATTGTCTGATCATCCTCTTAAAAAATTGTCAGCATATTAAGAAGAATCTCTGTTTATACAGGATAAACAGAGAATAGTACGATAAAATAGTTAAAAGTAAAAAGAGGGAAGCAACGTAAAATTAAGTGTTTGTTCCATACAAACGTACTATAGTGATATTTTCAATATTAACCAATTAAAGTTAATACAATTTTGCAGAAACAATCTCGAAACCAATTTCTATGCTTGTATGGAGTCCGATTTTCGTTAAAATGTATAGTTTTAATGTTACAGTGCCTCAAAGATTTCCATACAATTTATCCTAGCATTGAAACTGTAAATTTTAACGAAAATCTGACTCCATACAAGCATAGCGATCTGTTTCTAGATTGTTTCTGCAAAATTTCATTGACTTTAATTGGTTAGTATTGAAAATATCACCATAGTACGTTTGTATGGAGCGCGCTCCGAATTATATCCCCTTAAGTTTTTCAGAAATTGGCTTTATTTTGGGAAGGGGTAAATGAAAAATGTCGACATCAAATAAATCGTTGTTATGAATGTTGCTGGCTCTAAGAAGAAATGTATTAAGTACTCATGTAGGTACTTCGTTTTGTGTAGAGGTATACTAAAAACAGGCTCAATACGCGAAGACAGGTGACGCCGACGTGGACAGCGCAAGAATATGTTGTGTAATATATCCTAAATATTATTCACTAATTTTAGTGAATCTAAATATCAAAACCATGCCTGGTGGTGCGAAATTAAGTTAGTGAGATCCACTACAACTTGGCTAAAGAATACTGTCATTTCTGAAGGCAGACATTTAACACCGAACTTACTACCAAAACAAGATTCTTAAAATGTATCCACGAGCACGCTAGCGCTTTCATTAATTGCTGAAATGATAACAAATCATTTTTGCCTGAAAACTTAAAATGCGAATAACTTTAAATTTTAACTACCAAAATAATGAAATTATTGTTTCAATCTAATTATTTTTTTATAAATCAGTTGGGGTGTATGACGTTTTGCGCTTATTCATTAACACGTTGTATAAGGTACCTAGGTTAATATTAGAAGTTAAGTAGGTAATAAATTAACGCTAAACTTTAAAATCGTTTCTCCACTATCCATAATCTGAACATAAAACATAAGGTTTCATTTTGACTTTTCATACAACTTGCCCGCATCGGTTTTCAAGTTTGAGCGCATTAAATCAGTTATCGACAGTTATACAGGAAGTTAACTTAAACGCACTACATAGATATTTTTTTTGTTGCTTCAGACCATCAAACTGAAAAAATGGACAAACATTGAAATCGCAAAATAAAAATCCGTTATTCCACACATTTCGGAAGAGTAGCCTTTTTTTTTTAAATTTCGATGTTGACTCCACAATGAAAGTTATTAAGTTTGATGGTTTGGAGCTCCAACTAAAATTTGTAACACATTTAAGAACAGAGACTCTTGGAGAGAACGGAGGGAGGCCTTTGCCCAACAATGATACATCTGGCTGATAATAATAATAATTTAAGTTTACATAAACTTAAAAGCGTTATTCTTAAATAGTTTCCAAGTTTGGAGTTCATTTGTTAACACTATTGTATAATTACTTAGAAAGGACTCTAACACGTATGTACAGGTAAGTAGGAACGCGCAACTCTATTAATAAGAATGTATAACATAGTACTGACCGTCCAACTGCCGCGGCTGTTGCCATTCCATCCTCCACTCATGATGACCCTCCATCACATTTCCTCACCCGATTATTTTTTCAACGAGACACAATAAATCAGTTTTCTGGTGTTTAATCAAGTCGCGCCTTGGTGCGCGCGCGCTGATCGCGGCGCGAGAGGAACGCTTCTGTCGTCGGCGCGCGTTCACGATCCCGCGCCGCCCCGTGGCGTGCCGGCACGCCCACCGCCCAATACCAGTCTCCCTTTATTTATTTTGACGGCAATTTATGTACTGGGCTAGTTTACCTGCCTGTTTTGGTAGAGTTACTTGGTTGTTGGTGCAAGGGGTGTTTTCTTCCAAGCTGTTTTTATGTGATTGTTGACGTGATATTTGTTATTGTACCTATGTACTTACATAATTGTGAAGCATGCAGTCGACTCCGTGAATTTCTTATAGGCTTGTATAAGCATATTAAGTTGCCTTTTTAAGATCACTGCTTACCCCCCAAACAGTGTTTACAGGCCAAATTATCAAAGATACAAAAGGATTATTTGTTGCAATAGATTAGGTAGGTACATTACAAATAGTAGGTCTTGACAATGTTACTCTATCTAATTTAATATTGAATTTATGTAATTGTACTTTGTATATTTTTTTTGTTTAAAAGAAGTGTGTTGTAGAGTTTCTGGCCGCATCTTCTCTACAACGGAACACCTTCCGACGCGGTGGTAGATTCAAAAACATGACGTCAAAAAGTTATCTATGTGATATTATTTTGAATAAACAATTTTGATTTTGACTTTTGACTTTTGGTACGTACAAAAATACATTTAATACAGATCTTTGTAATCTCCATAAGCTATGGATTATCAATCTCTGTCAAACGTGGCTTCCGATTCTTGTACATTCTAGAGCCAAACAAACTTCAACTCTTGTCTTGAGGTGTATTAGAAATAGACGCATCAGCTTCAAAAAAATATACAGCACATTATACTGTACTGCAAAAGACAACATTGGTTTTAGAACCCCCTTTTGAAGTTGATTAATAATCACAACAAAACACGTACCTACTCGTACCTACTCATATTTCGTACACGGTAAAAAAATTGACAAAACTTCATTCGGCTGTATTTTTTATTCTTAAAGCAGACTTATTTGATACCTACGTTTGCTGCATAAGGAGAGAAAGACTCTGAGTGAAGACCAAAGAAATGATGGATGGAATAAGTTCACATACTATCTATAGCGCCGAACTCAAATATCAAATAACTAAATGCATGAGGATGGATCTGACGGCGATGAAAGACGACTAATGCAGTTAACCGTCGTTATTCTACTACCGGCTACCTGTTAGCCACTGCCTCCGACCCATTCTCTGATCCTATCAGCTTCCAATTTCATAGAGTACGGATGAGAGAGTGCGTCTTCGAAATCACACCACCTCCGCTGGCTTGGCCACATAGAAAGAATGGGTGAAGATCAGCATGTTCGCCAAGCATATAAGAGTTGACCTACTAGCTGACGTCCAGTGGTTCGTCCCAGGAATTGCTGTTGGCTGTCTTGCGTGAGCTTCAAGCCAGCTAGAGGCGAGTGAATGCGCTGGGTCGGGAATAGTGACGTTATTTCGTTTCGGAGGCCAAGACACACTTTGGGTCGCTGAGTCAGTGGAGTTATAGTTCTTGTGGACTTCAATAAATAAATTGATATCATTAGCATCCTTTTAAACTAAGAGTCTACCCATCAAACTGAGCAACTTTTACTATGAAAGCAAACCGATTGGAGCAAAAAAACCACACTGGGTGAATACAACAACGGCACAACTCAATAATTGGCAAATTTGAGTTAGCACATTCTGGTTCTACATCGCATACTCTATCTTGTGCAATATAGACCTAACTCGATATTTCACTGAATCTAACCCTTGCTGTGTAGTAACTACAAACGAATTTGTTCGCGCGCACTCTCTCGCGCCAACTTTAATGTAATTTTTCTCAAAATCAACTTTTTTTACTTGTGCCGTTGTTGTATTCTCCCAGCGAGCTGTTGCACACATTTGAGTCGAGTAGGCATTGCAGTTTAGTATGGAACAGCAGATTCTTTTTTTACTCCGATCTCTTTGCTCCCATAGTAAAAGTTTGATGGGTAGACTCTAAAGCCTCGTATCCACTAGGCAACATTTTAGCGCGGACGTTTGCAAAAAGAAGAAACGTTGAAAGAAACAACGACGCGCGTTGTTTTGCAACGTTGCCGAACATGTTGAGCGTCACGTGTTGCGCGTCAATTGTTGCCTAGTGGATACGAGGCTATAGTTTAAAAGGATGCTAATGATATCAATTTCACCCATTGTATATCCTGTGTACCTGGACTGCTTTTGTAATTAAGATGTGGCTGTGCAGCGTAACAGCGACCTCCCTAAGCCGCCCATGTGCAGACACTATCAGAGAGAGTGTCAGTAACCTGAGACCACACTAACGCCCCTCTCAGCTGTGAGTTAACAGTCGCTGTGGCCGATAACGTTGTTGTAGTAAAAATCGAATACAGGGTCCTTCTTAATATGCTGACACTTTTTTAAGGGGATGATCAGACCGTCACACTGAACAACTTTCTCTATGGCATCAACATCGAAATCGCGAAAATAAATCACCTCTTCCATACAATTGGCTAAAGTACGTTTGCAGTTTTGTATGTAGCAGTAGATTTTTTTTGGCGTTTTCGATGTTGGTCCCATAGAGAAAGTTGTTCAGTGGTCTGATTTTTGACACTTTTTTAAGGGGATGCCCTTAAAAAAGTGTCAGCATATTAAGAAGGACCCTGTATAATGCAAATCATTACGTATCTATTTATCAATTCAGCATACCTACACTCTGTAGATCCAAACTGCGTAAGTACTCGAGCGCCCTAAAATTATTAGCAGACATAATTTCCTTTTAACTATACGCAGTTAACAAACAATATTCATCAGTCATCACAGCGTTCAGTAAACAAACCTAAACCGAACTATGTGTACTGATTGATTCACAAGCATTCAATATGTAAACACTACTGATTGACGGATCGCGTTTTACCTTTATAGTACCTATACAGCTACCTAGGTATTTAGTTTTAGCCCGTATAGTAAGACAAACGCCCCGTTCGCTCACAACTTCATCCGCGGTAACTTTAGAGTATTATAAGTAATGTTAATCCAGAACATATTCTATCTGTGTGCATAATGTGAATGGGCAACTTGCACCAATACTATAATGAGAATTTATCTCAATAATTCAAGAATAATAGATAATTACTGAAATATTTATTCTAACGTTTTTATTTATTACGAAATATTACAATTATAAGTTACGTGGATCGGATCGTAATTTCAAACAAAAATTAACGCAGTGACGAAGCGATTAGCAACTTGCGTGCGTTAGAAGATTACGGCAACATATTATAGCGGATGATTTGTGATGAGCTTCACGCGTCATGAAAATGCAGACGTCACGCCATGGCAGTGAGCGTTTTAGCGCGGAATTTGAAAAGTCATCTTTCGATTTACAACAAGTAAATTATTTGTGTATATTTTACCATTTTAGTTTTTGGTATTTTTATGTAAGCCTTAAATCTTTATGACATACTAAAAATGTCAGAAGCCCAAGTAAAACAAAAGGTTGATGTCGAGTCATATCAAGAACTCTAGCGGAAAAAAGACAGGATTGGCGAATACTCCACCGACAAAAGCGTACATCTAATCTAATTTTCATCTGATCAATATGGACTTAATAAATAATCTTAAACTTTATAATATTATAGTAGAATTATGGGGCGGAAGGCCTATTTTTATTGGCAATATTCCAGTACATAGCCACCCCAAGTAGATATGAAGCATTCTATACTCCATTCCCAATAGCATCGAAATTTTAAGTCCATTTTGAATTACATTAACAGACATTTGAAAGAATTTCTCTCACTTATTGTTAGAACAGCTTTAGTAAGGTCCAATATATGTAGGATAGTTTATCTTTCTCATAAATAAATAATATTTGCAAATCCGAATTGGCCCGAAAGCTATACTTAAAATCTCTTCGTCCTTATTTTGAATGGTGTATAGTTCGGAATATCAATCTTGATGATTGAAGCAAGTGTTTTAATAGCATGCAATATGAGTAGGACTAAAATCTTATAAAAATAAAAGAAATATATCTTCTATAGAACGGCACACAAACATTTAATGACTAATTTTACGTATTTTGCGTCTTATTCATAAGGTCTTAGCAACAATCACTGTTCCTCTTTACACATTTTTATGTACCAAAATAATTGTCTTTGTCACTAAAAGGTGTGGCCAACTAACTGATCTTTCACTCACACCCGTTACCACGAAGGAGAGAGATATAAAATGGGCGGAGTCACGTCATCTCAAACGTTCGGTGATCTGCCCACACGCAGCTTCTTAGAAAAGTTTTGGAAAATAGAAAATTAAAACAAATAATCCTGCTAATAGATGGTTAATGAATCACTCAATTTGTATGTTTGTAGAAATTAGAGCAAATTACTTTTCTGTCCAAAGTACCTACCTAACTACGCTTTACCGTCTCTTTACACTATAGTAGACTGTACAGTATGAATAGGTATTAGGATATCTATTTGAGTTTGAAGACTAGTACGTAACTTCGTTTTGTTCGAATCATATTCTTAACATATCTGATCAACATCCCTAAAGTTCCAGTTACTCAATTAATTATGACCGGATTGTAACAGCGTTCATAACTATTTCAGTTTTAATTTAAATGTTTAGTACTCTCAAGTATTGTATTCGTGGCTGGAATCCGTTGATAAAAATATCATAGGAATTTCCTACTAATACAGGGTCCTTCTTAATATGCTGACACTTTTTTAAGGGGATGATCAGACCGTCAAATGGACAACTTTCTCTATGGCACCAACACCGAAAAAAAAATCTATTGTTCCATACAAAACTGCAAACCTACTCGAGCCAAATGTATGGGACAGATGATTTTTTTTCGCGATTTCGATGTTGGTCCGATAGAAACAGTTTGACGGTCTGATCATCCTCTTAAAAAGTGTCAATATATTAAGAAGGACCCTATATTGTATACTTAGGCTAACCTGTGTTAGGTTTTATGGTCTCTTTCTGCTTATGAGTTAATTTGGTTTGTTTCAGTAACAAAGAAAGGCACGTCTAGATTTTTGTCGTTTTCTCGAGGGTAGCATGCTAGGCCTACTGGGTATAACATAATAACCATCGTAGCGATTGTGCCACCCTTCCATGTCCTGTGGAAATCGCATATATGTCCTCTACCGGCTTTCTTCGTCTTTGGCGATATCATCCAAACTAGCCACGCTCTATTCTAGAATCTTCGTGCCTTCTTTCATACGAAATGCATTTCCGAAGCATGTTACAAAAATCAAGAGCAGTTCCCGCGCTTTATTTACGTTCAGGATGCGCGCGCGCCGCGCAGGCGACGACAGCGCTAACGACGGCGTCTTCCTCCACGCGCATTTGTCTCTCGTCGGCCACTCGCCGGATGCATTGCTAAGAAAAAACTTTGTTGGTACCATGACTGAGGAGTTATGTGGGACTGTAGTGTGATTTGTGAAAGTCACACATTGAAATCAGCAGAAGTTAATTTCAAAATTACTATGGAGATCTTTCTACTACTAAATTGAACGTGTGACTTTTAAAATCGCCTACTCCTGGGTGAATCAAAGACAGAAGATATACTTCGTACAGCGTTGATTACAAAAAGAAGTTCAGTCCTAGTTTGAACATTTAGTTATTAAAGTAGTAAAGATTTTAACACAATCTAGAAACCAATATCTGTGCTTTGCATTTGTCAGATTTCCTTTTTATTAAATACTAGCAGCCCGTCCCGGCTTCGCACGGGGTAGACAAATAAATTTTAAGACTCATTTTTCTACACCTTCGGCTACATTGTTCAAATTTTACCAAGGATCCCTAATTTTTTTCAAAATGAAATGTAGCCTATGTCAAATTGGAAGAATGTAGCATTCTATTGGCGAAAGAATTTTTTAAATCGGCCCAGTACTTTTTGAGCCTATTCATTACAAACATACAAACATACAAAAATAGGTACAAATCTTTCCTCTTTATAATATTAGTGTAGATGTAGATGTAAGTAGTTCTAAAGTTATAAAGGCTCAAAGATTTCCATACAAATCTTAAATGAATCCTAGCATCGAATCTATGCACAGACATTGGTTTCTAGATCGAGTTTAAAACTTTAATTATTTTAATTGGTTAATATAGAAAATAGAACGGAACTTCATTTGTATGTAGCGCGCTCGGGAGCTTTCGGAATAAACATATCTTAAATATATTTTTTATTTTATGACAACGTGTAGTTTTATATGGAAGGTTTTAAGCCTTCTAGTGAGCCTTGCTAGTGTGCTAGTGTCATCATCATCATCATCAGGCTATCATCGTCCATTGCTGAACATATGCCTCTCCCAAGCCGCGTCACAAAACTCTGTCCTCGGCCTTCCTCATCCAGTCGCTCTCGTCGTTTAGTATAGTTTATTTACTTTACTGTATAGTATCAATTATTTTATTAAATAGACTTTGTATTATTTTTTACATAACTTTAGCTTAAGAATTTATATTGTAATAGTTATTAAGTCGTGTTATGTTGTAGAATTTCTGGCCGCTTCTTCTCTACAGCGACAACACGTCCCGAAACGGTGGTAGCTTTAAAAAAGATTTGACGTTTGATAAGTGTGCTTCAAGCTCCTATATTGAATAAATTATATTGACTTTGACTTTGCTCCCCGCTACCTTTTAGGTTGTCCGTCCAGCGGGCAGCAGGGCGTCCCACACTACGCCTGCCAGTTCGTGGTCTCCACTCGAGAACTCTTACATCCAATCGGTTGTCAGTTCTTCGGCAGATATGACCAGCCCATTGCCACTTCAGCTTGCTAATTTCCTGAGCTCAACCACTTTAGTTGTGTAAGTGTATGATATTGGAGTGAGGCTGCGCGTTATCTTGGATCTGTCAACGTACAAACATGGTCACCCTCGTCGTCTTGAAGGTACTTTCGGAGCAAACACTAAACAGTGGCGTTTTGTTTACTGCGCGGTCGTTATCATAAACTACTCAATGCGTTGCGTTGGGAGCTTGGGAAGCTCTATAAACATGGTGTAGGTACTACTTATGGTATTTTTGAAGTGGAAGCCTTTTTTCAGTAGTGCCCAGTGGGATGAAATTAAGATGTAAGTAGGTAAGTATGTGAACTAAAACCCCACTAAAACCACAAATTTTTGTACAAATCGAACTTTTGAACAAGGCACGTAAGAAAACTAAATTCGATGCCGTGTTAGAGCATTGGTAGGCCTTATTCGTACCAAGTCTTAGACAATATAACTATGGACGAGTCACGCGTGTAATTCTACTAACAAACTTTTCTGACACTTTTTGCGGGGGACGAGGTAGGTACATTAGATTCTATTTTTGATTTTTAAAAATAGTCTCGTGATAACCCCGAACGCGTCTAGTTTGAAGTTATTGTTCCGCAATTATAAGCTTTCTCGTTTAGTGATAAGGTATAAAATTTTATCCAAATGCACATGATCAATTGATCATGTAACGTGGCAGAAGGGAAATGATACCGCAAGGCTGGTCCCCAGTTATATTGTCTATGTATCAAGTACCATGAGTTAATAAGTAATTGACGGAAATAATGTCCAAAAACAGTAAAACAGGTTTAATGCAGTTCAGTATAGGTATTTTGTTCAGTTTGATGGCCTGAACCACCCCTGAAAAGGAAATTAATAAATTGCCTAGAATAAGCTACATTTTAACCTCCTACATGGAGAAAACTGGACTCGAAAATTATAAGTTGTGGCACTCTGTCACTCATTTCAGTAGTTTTTCCTATTTCCTACTTGCTTCATTTTCAGCTTCGCCGTTCCATCCCCGGACTTTTCGGGAAAAGAAGATACAGAGAAACCACCTCATACGTTGACTCTATCGTGGTCAAGGTGTTACATTATTTTTACCGCGCAAATATAGTCGCCGGGCATAAAACTATCGTCGCCCCTCAGGTGAACGGCCGGGCATCGCGCAAGCGCGTCGTTCGCAAGATGGCTCCCATATTTCCGTCATCGATGCCTCTGATGCACGCCAAAATAAGATTATTGGAAATTTGACACACATGAGCTGAGAGTTTACGATCGGGAGGCTAGACGTTTTATGAGAAAAGATGTGATGACGCACGTAAGTGGTCCTTCGGTATTTTCGGTTGGGATACTATTTTGGGATCTACTTTTAACCGACTACGCTAGTAGGAGGATTATGTTTTTCGAGCGTATGTATGTATGTTTGTATGTCTATTTCTTTGGACACGCCCTACAGCCTAAACGGCGTGATGGATTTTAACGAATGAGGTGTCTTTAGATTAGCAAAAATTGTGAGAGTGACATAGGGTAGGTATATTATTTCAAGATGGCTTCCAGGCTCGCGCAACACTCTAACAAAAAAATATATGAAACGTGCATGGAGACGCCATTAAATTCCTTTGAACGTTAGTGCACGGTTCAAACATTCTGGATATCTGTCACGATCAGTTTTTAGTATGGAAATCCCGACTCCTATAACGTAATGAGTTACATTATCTTTGATGGCATCTGCGAATTTAAAAAGAGAGGGGGAAGCGGAAAAAATAATGTTTTTTAAATAACAATATGGGAATAAAATGAAAGCTAGTGAATAGCAGATTCCATATACAGTCAGAACTTATAACCAGTCAAAAGTGGTTTTGACCGGTTATGAGTTTTTAGACCTCAAATCTAACTCAGTAGGATAGGTTAGCAAGGAGAGAAGCATGTTATATTTCTTGGGACCACAGCTCACGAGCAAAGCGAGCGCAGCGAGCTTGCCGCGGCAGCAGCCGGCGAGAGCCAGAACCGAATAGCTACTGTTTACCTAGTCCACTCGAAAATATAAGGGTACCGGTCAAAATCACTTTTGACTGCAAAAGTGTGTGTCAAAATTGTTTTTGACCGGTTATGAATTTTGACTGTAATGTATACAACGTGTAAATGAATTAACGCAAAACTAGAAAGTAGTTTGTTTAGAATGTGGAGCAGAATCGAAATTTCATGGTTTCATTGTAAAAATTTTTTTTCAAAATATTTAATAATTTGTTTTTATTTTACCGACTGAACTCGATCTTATTACCAAAACAAGATTCTTAAAATGTATTCATGAGTTCGGTAGCGCTTTCATTCAATGCAAATGACAACAAATAATGTTTTCCTCAAACCGTAAAATGTAAATAACTTTAAATTTTTACTATCAAAATAATGAAATTGTTGTTTCAATCTAATTCTTTTGTTATAAATCAATTGGGGTGTATGAGGCTTTGCGCTTATTCATTAACACGTTGTACCTATATCTTACTACATTTATGCTACCATTTTGACACAACAGTAAAAGTATGAAATAAACTTAATTATTAAGAAAAACAAAAAACCAAAACAAAAAAAATCTGATAATATTGTTTATGCCTGTATAATACCATACTAAAATAATAGTCTTTCATTACTAATATAGACAGCCGACCTTAGAATTTGTACATTTAGGTTGATTCCCTAAAGTTGGCTACGTATGCCGACTGAAGGTTTTAATGATTGAACGATATGATTGATGATACTTTAGAGCAAAAACAATTGTTTCATGGCAATTATGAAATAATTTATGGATGTTAATAGTTCAGACTGCCGACTTTAGGCGGGGGCCGGGTTTAGGCGCTTTTACCCTACCTAACGATTCACGATTATATCAAACATCTATAGTCCGAGTAGTCTGCCTGTGTACACTATGCGATTTTTGAAACTCATACTTTGAACACAGCAGTTGAAAATGTCAATATTACTATGGAAAAATTAATTGCTACGCCCATGGTGCACGCATCAATTAAAAATTACTGAACCGATTTGAATGAGGTCGTCACAGAATAATTAGTTTAGTTTAACATTTAGGCTTTATTTCGTCGCAATCGGTTCATTCAATCAAAAGTTATAAGTATTTAAGTCAGTTGATTTAAACGTTAAAAACATGTAGGTTACGCCATCTAGCGTCGAATAGTATAAGAATAAAAGTTTACAACTCACTACTCGCTACAAGATGGAGCTGATGGAATGTTCGTGGTGTTAGCTCTAAGGTAAAATTAATTTGACAAAACTTAAAACCTGTATCCATATAGCTAGAGCGTACACATGATGGGAATCAGTATTACTTACTTACTGGCTCTAGCCAGTAAATAGTTCCCAAATAGAGTCTGTAGTTTACGAAATATTTAATATTTTTTCCTGGTATACTAGCTTAAAGTTAAGGTAGGTAAACATTTTCTGTGGATTATACTAGTAAAAGGCTGTAGTATAATTATTTATTTTTAAACAAACGCAAACCTGCCGATAAAAATCATCTTTTATTACAAACACTGCCATCTATTGATAAACCGTAGTACTAAATGTTCATTCAATTCACAATCATGAGCCAGATAGACATAATTCATTTATTCATGCGATCATAATGGTACATAAAAGGTATTACAAAGCGGAGTAGATCAACATATGATACCCATTGTGGGCACAGCATGCTGTGGGACACAGGACAAAATGTATCATATTTGAAGCGAATCCAAATTAAATTCAATAACATTACTAGATTCAAATTTTAACATTCATTCAATATAACAGTGAGATAGCCAGCCTAACATGGATTTACAATACCTATTTCCAGCATCCTGGAGCCTAATACCCCTAAAGCATCCATTAGACGGGCAACTGATCGCTGCTTTCTGTCAAGGCCAAATCGCAAAAATTGCCCGTCTAAAGGCCGAAAGCACGATCGCTAATCCGGTCTCGGCCAATAAGCCATACATTTGATTTGCAGTTTTGTATGAAATAGCAGATTTTTTTGCGAAATCGATGTTGGTGCTATAGAGAAAGTTGTTCAGTTTGATGGTATGATCATCCCCTTAAAAAAGTGTCAGCATAATAAGAAGGACCCTATAGGACAGAGTGTAAGAAAAGTATCAAAACCTTTAAACTACATACTCTACCCATCAAACTGAACAACTTTTACTATCGGAGCAAACCTTTCAGAACAAAAAAAATCTGCTGTTTCATACATTCGAGTCGAGTAGGCGCTGCACTTTAATATGGAACATCCGTTTTTTTTGCGCTGACAGGTTTGTTATATCTAAATATAATTAATATATCTAAAATACCTTTTCATATAAAGTTTAAAACCGCGAGTAGCCGCGGTTTTATATAAATATTGAGGTACTATTTCACGAAGAGCATCAATTTCATGATGCACCTTTTTTCCCTCCCTTATCCTTCATGCATCCATGTCTTGAGCCAGCTCCATCCACCCTTCATCTAAACACCTTCTTCTTCTTATCGTGTGGGCAGCAAGCCCTGGTATCAGTTTTTTCAGACCGCCTTACAGCCTTTTATGTAACGACTACTACCACCAGAGATAGCAGCCAGGATCTACCGCTTACCGTGCCATCCGAAGATCATCTTTCTTTTCAGACAATCAGGTGATTCAGCCTGCAGTGTCCTAGCCAACAGGAGAAAAACGCACAAAGTGACATATCACTAGGAGGCTCGTTGGGAATCGAACGACTTCCGAGCCCAATGCTCTTAACTATTAGACCACGAAGGCAGTTACCTAAGGCAAAAACCTGATTTGACTAATAGATAAATAAATATGAGATAGACTAATTGATATGAGAGCGCGCACTGCTCCCCTCCAAAAATTGTTGCGATTTGGCTTTGACAGAAAGCAACGATCAGTTGCCCGTCTAAAGAGCACTTAATACCTCCTCTGGTCTTCTTTTCCACGCCATCTATCCTTAATCGACGGAATCCACTGTTTACTTCCGGTTTGGTCTTGTTCCGTTGAAATACAATGAATAGTTTAAATGAAATCCAAAAAACTTTTGGGAATGTACGGAGTAATGTATGTGAAAATGTTACTTGTGACATTCTCAGCATAACAGAATATGAATTTAAAAACAAAAGTAAACCATCGACAACAGTGTACAAAACACAGTAGTCGATGGTTTACTTTTGTTTTACAAAATTAACTTTGACGTTGATGGAGGGCGCTGGTTGGTAAGAACTTTGTCAATTTTCTATGAGAAAAACACAGTTCTTTTTTTTAACGCAGTTTTGCTTTAATCTAAACATTTTGTACACTGGCAGCACAACAGACTCTTCCGGTGTTTTTAGTGGATAAAATTACCCCTAAACCAGGAAATTTTAATATTTAATGGAGAATTTAACACATTCTGATTTTTAGCTCAAAAACTACAGTATTGTCAATGACATTCTATAAACAAGGACTTCGCATCAGTGCGCTATTAACGGGACCGTTAAAATGTGTTTAATTATTTTACATTACTGCTTTGTAACAGAGGTTATTTGAAAGGACTGGAATGTTGACGACAATGTTTGACAGCCGAGCATAACTGTGGCATACTAAGGTGACATTAGAGACATGTGTCATTTTTTGCAATTGCGTAGTACGGCGAAGGTACGTCGGGGCGTAGGAACTTACGCAGGTTGCATCCCATAGGAGACACTGGCCTTCATTGGCGTACCTAGGGATTTTTCTCAAGGGGGGAATCTGTCAGCCAGCTCATTAGAATATATAATACGAACCAAAACCGACGACCGATATTTTACTGCAATGGGACTAGGTTGTTGCAGAAGAAAAGAACAATTTATTTCTATTCTATGCTAGCGCTCGCTAGCGCGTCGTGTTAAATTGGCGCGGAAAATTGTGTTTTTTTTTTCAGATTTTGAATGTTATGTAGATTGAATACTATAACTTTTTCTCAAGATAAAAAGAATGAAAACACAATTTGGGACGTTTGTCGATCTGTTGATCTGTGCTCGTAGGACGACGGAACCACAGATGCAAGGATGAGGGATGCACACATTGGAGCCCAGTCTTAGGACGGAAGCTATGCTTAGAGAAGTATTATCCAGCAATGTCCCAATGTGGGAGGGCATGGCATGCAGCTATGTTCCTGACTCTGATTTAGAGGCGGCCCGAAGCCTCGCTAGGTCTGAGCCTATGGCGGATCCTATGAGTTTGGCGAGGATTGCTTTAGAGCGGATGTCGTCCAAGGCTCTTTGGCTTCCAGGTGCGTCTGGTACATTCTGGTTTGGGTGGAGAAAAGATCAAGACATCAACAAAGGGCATGCACAATCCGTTGCCGTTGACGGCTAGGATGCGAGCGACAAGATTGCCTGTAAACCGAGATCCATGTTTCATTTTTATTGCATTCATTGTAGAAAACGCTGATTCTCAAAAGTGGATCCAAACAACGCTGCCAAATATAAAGTAACTTTTCGAAAGCATCTGGAAACTTGGAACAGTTTTCAAAAATCTCCGTTCCGAATGCTCTTAATCTCTTATTAGATAAATTGTGTTTAGACTAAAAAAAAGTAAATTTTAATTTGTTGAACGCGAACGCGTTTTACGACAGTAAGGCTGAGATTCAGAGACGATTTTTTTAGTCTTAGCTCGAGCTAAGCGTGGCGAAAATTTATGGATTTTGACATACGGGAGTTCGAACTATGACTTAAAAATCGTCTCTGAATCTCGGCCTAAAAGTCGACGCGGTTGACTCGACCTTGGGCGACGTCTTGGCCACCCCTGGTATATACCATTCACTAGCAGGGCTAAATACCGACAAAACACGCTAAATAATAATGTTTAGAGCTTGTGCAGTTTTCTGACATGCTCATACTGAAATGACTGGCATTGCGAATACTCTACGCCAGCGTCCGTATTGTGTCATATTGCTTTGTTGTCATTTTGCCGGCTGCCAGTTTATTATATATTATAGAAGACAATACTTAAACTAAGAAAATAAGAAATTTACTATTATTCTAAAAATGCGAATGGCATTCTTAGACAATTTAGATATGTCTAAGATGTCATTTCACTGCTTTCAAATTTTATCAAGAACATGAAGGGGTAATTATAATTATACGCTGGTAACACAGTTGTGTTTCTTGTTGTGTGTGTGAGTGAAGTGATGTCTCCGCCATTGAATTTCATTTTAGCCGAGTACTGAATAAGGTTGTACCTTTCATAATCGGCGATAATCTTCGTAATCTTTCTTCTTTTACTCGTTCTATTTAGTCATATTCCGTGCTCAAACATTATATCAGATGGCAGACAGAGACACAGATGAGTTAAACATCGATAACGTAATAAAAAAATTATTAAAAGGTAAATGTTGATATCACAAGAAATAAATGGAATTACAGTGTTATACGTCTAGTTTTGTGAATTACGAGCTTTAAGCAACGTAATGTGTGATAATTCAGTGAATAAAGTGTGTTTTATTGTGTTGGTGAAATGTTTTTATTTGGTTGTTTTCAGTACGGGGCGAGAAGCCTGGTATGAATGTACAGTTGACGGAAATAGAGATAAAAGGGCTATGCTTGAAATCACGAGAAATATTCTTGTCACAACCGATTTTACTTGAATTGGAAGCACCGTTGAAAATATGCGGTAAGTACGTCGAAGGAAATCTCTTACGAACTCAAATGCATCTAACTTTCGAAATGATGTAGCCGAATGTAGGTGCGAATTCTGTGGCAGGAAAGTGAAGGAATCGACGCATTCCTTAACTGTTTTTTATTTTAAACTTTTTTAACGCAAATTGAGAGGGTATGTAGACAAACTGATGATATCATTAGCTTCAGTGTAATTCTAACATCAAAATCAGTTTGAAGGACCGTATTTTCGGTTTATTCTCTTTCGGGAACGCGACCAAAATCGATCGAACGTGCATGATCTACCATCGCATAGAAAAAGTAGTTTGTAAAACTGTGATCTTTTAGTTGGTTAGTGTTCACTAGTAATTTATTTTTTCATAATTTGGTATGTCAAGTTTTTTTTGGAGGGCTGACCGAAAACCATTTCGAGATACTGACTTTCAAGAGATGACTATTTTTAGATTTTGAAACTCTATAACTCTATCAGGGGTCCATTTCAAAATATGCAAAAATCACTCGGGGGAGTGGGAAAATCATACAAGGAGTTGTATGCTAGAGTGATATACAAAATGTTACAAAAGTAAAAATAAAACTTTTAAGGGGATTGTTTAGACCATCAAACTTAACAACTTTAACTATCGTAACAACATCAAAATCGCAAAATAAATATCTGTTGTCCGATACATTTAGCTCAATTAGATTTGTAGTTTAGTATGGAACATCAGATATTTATTCACAATTTTGATATTGGTCCTATAGTGAATGTTGGAAACATAACTTAGGAATAATGTTGCAAGTCTGTTAGTGGGTGATCGTATATCAGGTGCATTTCAGCTTGCTCCTGGCTCCACCATTTCGTATAATCTCAAATGTGTTTTCAGTGTTTTTGTACATAAAACAACCCTTGAGATTCCGATACTCCCACAATTCACTGGACATTGGCAAAAATGTTGTGCTAGATACAAGAAAAATGCCATTAATCTTTTTCACGATTTCTACTTTGGTCCCATTTAGAAAGTTGTTCAGTTTGATGGTCTGATCATCCTCTTAAAAACTGTCAGCATATTAAGTTGGACCCTGTATATCTACCAAAAAAAAAACCTGTTTCTGGGTAACAAAATTGATGGTTTAGCTGCAGGAGCAGAAATAACAAAATTTACCATCTGTGAAATCAGTTCCATAGAAATGTATTTCTGGACTGTTTACATAACAGATGCATAAACAATGAGTTTGTTTATATGCTAACTAGTGAATTCAACAGTGAATCAGCTTGCATTCACCTTAACACATTCATAAATATATGGAATCTTTATAAAAAATACATTGTGACAGCCCGATAGCACAGTCATTAGTGAACCTGCCTGCTGTGCCAATGGTTGTGGGTTTGTACCCGAGTCGTCGATGTTTGTATCTATATAATATGTATTCTATATCATTGTCTAGTCATCATAACACAAGTCCAGGCTAGATTCTGGTACTTTAAATGTGACTAGATAATTTGTGTGATAATGTCCAAGATATTTAATTTTATTCACATTGCTGATTATTTAGAGCAATAATGAAATTAACATTTTATCAAAGAATGTAGATATTCAAGACAACAATATTATATAACACGATAGAATCCAGAATCTTAGATATGAAACATCCTAGAAAATCTGTAAAAGTATTTTATGAAGGAAAACTTCTGTATAATCAATATGAACAATAGTGTCCTTTCTAAATAATGAGATGAGAGATTACTTTGACCTGGGTCAGAACCTGCAATAAAATTGAAGGCTCTACCAGCCGATTTTACTGTAAAATTGAGTAACTTTGTAACCATTTTATACATAAACTATGGCACTTTTTAAGCATAAAACAAAACTGAACAACTGAACATGGACATGAGAAGTGATTTGGTTTTTCTCGAAATCTATTGAAAATTTACAATATACTTCACAATACAACATAGAATATTTTGTGCCTACATGAGTTGGTTTTTCGGAAAAAAACAATCATGTGCCATCATACAATTTCGTTTTTTATTTTCTTGGAAATTGTCACACAAATTATCTAGTCACTATTAAAGTACCAGAATCTAGCCTGCGATATAAAATACATATGTAGATACAAACAACCATTACTTGGGTACAAATATTCATATTCATCATACAAATATTTGTCCGTTCCGGGAATTTGAACCCGCAACCCTCGGTACAGCAGGCAGGTTCACTAACGACTGTGCTATCGAGCCGACAATTAGAGCTTCGTTGTAGGCTGGGGAGAGGCAACCGACATGCGACAACCCAATAAGTAACCTAAAACGCGAGCCCAAACAATACTTAATAACATGTTAATTTCACAGGTGACATCCACGGCCAGTACTATGATCTTCTAAGACTGTTTGAGTACGGAGGTTTCCCTCCAGAGTCAAACTACCTCTTCCTCGGGGACTACGTGGACCGCGGCAAGCAGTCCCTCGAGACCATCTGTCTGCTCCTAGCGTACAAGATCAAATACCCCGAGAACTTCTTTCTTTTACGAGGAAACCATGAGTGCGCTAGCATTAATAGGATTTATGGGTAAGTTGTTTAAAAACTTTTGTAGATTGTCGTCAGTATTTTGATTTTTAGGATTCCGTACCCAAAGGGTGAAAACGGGACCCTATTACTAAGCCTATGTTGTCCGTCCATCCATTTATTCATACCTATTTAGGACTGTAACTTTTGAACCGTAAAAGCTAGACAGTTGACATTTTTACTGAATATGAGTTATTACGGCGGATTTGTTAACAAATAATAAAAATTGCAAAAAGTTACTCAAGTAATAGTCATACAAGAAACTAACTTGTAAAAACGGTAATACATACAAGCATCAAACTTGGTGTGATTATAGAGCAAACTCTACAGTATAACAACAAATAATAAAAACCGGCCAAGTATGACTCGGGTCTCGTGTTAACGGTCCAGGACAAAAAAAATGTTTTAGTTATTATGTTGTGTGGTGGTGTAGTACGGAACCCTCGGTGCGCGTGTAGCCCGACTCGCACTTGTCCGAATTTATTCTTCATGTTATAGCCTGTACGATCCTACTTTTATCATGGTGGCAGAGTACAGTTTGTTGCCCATTTCAGATATATTTTATGTAGACAAACATGATTTGTGAAGAAACTACCTGATACTTTAAAACATAAAAACTCACAGAGTAATTTAGTTATTTCTATAGGGTCCTTCTTAATATGCTGACACTTTGTTAAGGGGATGTTATATGGATGGATGGATAAGGAACAACAGATTCTTTTTCACGATTTCGATGTTGGTCCCATAGAAAAAGTTGTTCAGTTTGACGGTCTGATCATCCCCTTAACAAAGTGTCAGCATATTAAGAAGGAGCCTGTATACTTAAAACCTGATCCAAAGTTAGCAGGGTAGCGTCTTTCAGCCTCATTTAAACATGGGACATTTCTGGTTACTTATACAACGTGTTAATGAATTAACGCAAAACTAGAAAGTAGTTTGTTTAGGATCGAGAGCAGAATCGAACTATCATGGTTTCAACATAAATAATTTTTTTCGAAATATTAGATAATTTGTTTGTTAAATTTAAAATTAACTGAACTCGATCTCAACCCACCGCTCGGGCACTCTCACCCTACTTACTACCAAAACAAGATTCTTAAAATGTATCCATAAGCACGTTAGCGCTTTCATTCATTGCTGAAATGATAACAAATCGTTTTTGCCTCAAAACTTAAAATGAGAATAACTTTAAATTTTAACTATCAAAATAATGAAATTATGGTTTCAATCTAACTATTTTGTTATAAATGAGTTGGGGTGTATGAGGTTTTGCGCTTATTCATTAACACATTGTAGATTATCAGTAATGTATTTCAAATTGTTATTGTAAATTACAACTGTCATATTTATAAAATAGGCTCCTGATCACGTATGTTTTAGTTTCATGCTATACAGAAAAAATAAGTAGATCACAGTTTATTAATGACAGGTGTTATTTCAAAGGCATTGAAGCGTGAATGTAAGGATGTGTGTTCACTTCCCATGACCGTAAGATTGATAGTGTGGAATTTTCTTTGTGTTATCGACAATTTTGGATATTTGAATTAAATTATCAAAGTTGCAGAGTAGACTGAAATACATATTTGCACTAAAAAAGCCAGGTAACATGGACATTTCAGCCTAATGCTATATCAAAATAGATGAGTTGGAAAAAATAATAGGACTTATATTTTTTGGGTGAAATATATTTTCTTTAGGGTGAAACCTAATAAGATTAACTTGGAAGACGTCAAGCTAAGCCAGGTACACACGTACTAATTGCATTAAACATGATTATTTAAGATAAACAAAAACCCACACAATAAAGTGTGGTAGAGATCAAATACACTGTACAAAAAATAGGTATGAAGTACTGCTAAAAGTAAAGGCATTATGAGTCATTGCACTGAATCATGTAAGACGCAAGGTTGATAATTCAAGTTCGTGTTGTTTTGCGTGTTTGATAATTTCTGCTCTAATTAAAACGTTTTTGTGGTAACTGAGCTCACCGGAAAGGCTATTTGAGTGAGTGCTGAAATGACGGCTAAGAGAGATGAATGGAACAGGATGACATATTGTGTCGACCCCAAATAATGGGAAATGTGCAATTGAATGATGAATCTAAAGATTTTATAAATGTTCTGAAATCAGCAAGTTTGATGCAGTTTTCACTGTTTAAAAACAATTATGGTCTGTTAGACCATAGGTCCTGGGGTAGCCAGCAGGCTTTTTTTTTATTTGTAGCTTGGGGTCGCGTAGAATTTAGTAAAAACACTGGTCTAACATAAAAACTGTTATACTTTTATCCTGGAATTCTTTCGAGATTAGACAGGACGTGATTAGTAAATCTATTAATTATCTTTGGAAGGGCTATTGCAAGCCGTGGCTTGTAACACTGCGACCATTGCGCGTCTTTTGTGTTCGCCCCATGCTCGCCCATATTGTACACATACCTCCGAACTTATGTTTTTTTTTCGTTCCCGGGTTATGCAGGTTTCCTCACGAATTTTTTTCCTTCACCGCCGAGTTAATGCTTATGACAAAAACATCCATACATAAATTCCGTTGAACTTAGTAGTGAACCTACAACGTGTTAATGAATAAGCGCAAAACCTCATACACCCCAACTGATTTATAGCAAAATAATTATATTTAAACAATAATTTCATTATTTTGATAGTTAAAATTTATAGTTATTCGCTTATAGTTATTAATAGTAGTAGTTTAGTAAGTAGGGTGAGAGTGCCCGAGCGGTGGGTTGAGATCGAGTTCAGTAAATTTAAAATTTTATAAACAAATTATTTAATATTTCGAAAAAAATTACCCATGTTGAAAGTATGATAATTCGATTCTGCTCTCGATTCTAAACAAACTACTATCTAGTTTTGCGTTAATTCATTAACACGTTGTATAGCCAATATGTACGGCGACACATCAAGCTACGCAAAACCAATATAAGCTGGCCGCGCGACGTTATACAAACTACCTACGCGCGGCCAGCATATTTTGGTTTTGCGTAGCTTGATGTGTCGCCGCGTGTACATATAACCGGGTTGTTCCTAGTTATACAGGAGTTACATCAACTAATCCTAGAAGAAAAATATAATTCGTTTGAAATTGCACAAACAAATAAATTTTTACAATGGATGATATCATAGTATTTATCTACAGATAAGACGAATATCCATTATCATTATCAGTATCAGACTTATCATGACTGATGATCCATTACCAAAGCATTATTTGCCGAAATTCCACAGAGATAATATCCTAAGTTTACTTCCGTCGACAACGTAACAAAATTAATTCGTCTTACGTAAGTAATGTAACATTTGATTAGAGAAATAGAGAGATTGGTGACGTAATGAAAATGATGCCGCGTGACTTTCAATTTGTTTTCGAAGAAGAAATGGGTTTTGAGGCGCTTAGTGAATATCGCTATTCGAAACTATCATCGAACATTTGATTTTATTTGAAGTTAAGGTGCCATAGGTTCAGACGAATATTTTCTGTGAGAAACGCGATTTTCGATTAAAAAGAATTTACAAAAGTACTTTTTATCGATTTTTTTAATGATTTCACTAGATAAACTAATGGTGAATATGTGAGTATAAATACCAAAAATCTGAAACTATTTTAAATTTTTCTAAAACAAGAAAACTGTTACAAAATACATGAAAATACGTCATCTTTGTGCCGATTTTCTATCGAGTGAAGTAATTCCAATCGTGTATTCAATTTTCATTAGATAAACCTATCCAAGAATATTGATGTATGACTTTGGTTTCGGTAAATTATATAAATCTAGTCGAAATATTAAAAATAAAAGATGCCTCCAAGGTATTTCGTCCTACCATTGCGCCTTACGTAACGCCGCTCGCCGTTCGTTTTTGATTGGGTGATCATTTTATTGGTATTTCGTCGCGAGTTAGGCGGAAGATGTCGAAATCTGGTCGAACAATTAAAAATAAAAGATGCCTCTAAGGTATTTCGTCCTACTATTGCGCCTTACTGAAGTAACTTTAGTTTTCAACCCAATTTTCCACACTCCACACATAAATCCTTCATGCATACGATATGACGAACAATTTTGATATTTATGCGGCATTATTAGTGCCAGATTGAGGTAATAATATTAGTTTTATACCACAGTCTTCAATAGTATTCCTGTTAAATGATGCAATGAGGAGTATTAATTGCTTTCTTGGTAATCGTAGGGCTAAGAAGTTCAATTATTTTGTTTCATGGATTAAAACGTTCGCCACTAACTGTCCTCCGTCTCCGTGTTGCCCAAATGTATGTTATAAATCATATACATGGTGTAAATTTTAATGTGTGCAATATGTGTTGAGATGACGTATGATCAGGGCCGTCTTAAGCGGAGGTGCGTGGCACCGGGGCGCAGGTAGCTATAGGGCTACTCGTACAGAAGAATCACTTCGAAAACAGATTTAAATAAATAGCGACTCTCTTCACGGCAATAAGGTGCAAAGTTATTCGCACCCGTCCTATCGTACAATTCACGAATAACCTACCAACCGTCGCTCGGCACGTATGAAAACAAAATTGAACCGAGTCATTAGACATGAAAGCCTCCTTTGCAGTCTCCTTCTTTAATTCTTTCACGTGCTGGCAGCGTGACATCGCTGGAGTTTTCAAGTCTCGCATTGACTACTCACAAAATGGCGGCAAGTCTAATGAGATTTGACCAAGAAGTTTACACGGTATACCTAACCTATTGCCATTCACCCCTCAGTGGGGATCGGCCGTCAAGCGTACTTGAGCTGTTGAGTGAGACAGGCCTGCCTAGGGGCGCAAGCCGATCGCCGATTTATGTAGGTGCCATATTAACTATACTGTGCATTAGAATACTGATGTGTCTGCTCAGACGGTGAAAAAGTGGCCTATTATGAATCTCATTCGAAATTTTAGTTTTGTAACTTTTTTTGGGATTCCGGTTTCAAGGACTTAATATTATTATTATTGTTGGTTGTTGGCCTTAAAAGACATGTACCTGTGCCATTGCGATGGTCTCTTGTGCACGCCCCTTTTTATAGTTCCCTATTGATCCCTACTGCAGTCAAGAACGGCAGCAGATTTCCAATAGGGATAGTTTGTATCTCATCTGGTGCCAAAACCTGTCTATCTAGATGGATACGTCGTTAGCACATTAATGTGCCACACTCACATAACAGATGCAAGGGAGTTTCCATCTCCTCCTTGCAGAATCTGCAGCTGGTTGAGTCATTTAGTTTCAGCGTGTGCTTATGTTTATTCAGTTTGCAATGGCCCGTAAGAACTCACTATTGTGAACATTTTGTCTTTGGTAAGAGCAAGTAAGCTGTTCGCATGTTTGCGATTATATCCTTTGCTGATCTTCGCGGAATAGACTTTCGGGGATTCCAAGGATGCGTTCAGCGCCCACGAAGTTGTCTTCAGAGCCCCTTCTGGCCAGTTCGTCCGCTCTTTCGTTCCCTTCTATGTCCGAGTGTCCCGGAACCATAGTGGCACTAGCTGATTGCAGTTACCCAGTGCATTCAGCTGTGCTACGCAGTCATATACTAGCTTAGACTTTATTATAGAGGAGTATGGCTAGTGATGCTGCTTGTCTATTAGAGTTAAAGGACTTAATCACCTCTGTAAATATTGCACACCCAGTATAATCCTGAATTAAACACGCAATTCGCTGGCTTCAAGTGAACATAGGTACTGCACCGAGTGACACTCAATACAAACAATCCTACGTCATAATTGGATCAGCAGTAGCGCGCATTAAGTCGTCGCAGTCGCCATCAATTCAGCCAAGGTCTTATGCTGAAATTAACTCATTTCTGAGGCTCCTAATACTTTTTGATCTAACGCCTGCTCAGGTTTTAATCACATTACTACCTTCACACAATCACATAACCTGCGCAGTTGACCAATCAGGGTGTGCCACCTTCAATACCTTCCCGCCATTGGATAATTGTTTTCGCGCCTTTTTCGCTGCTATCCGACTTTGCACCCTTTGATTACTAAACGACTTCGGGTTTTGTCGGGGGACTGAGCAAACGAAGATTGATGAGGGAAATTATTTTCCTGGTCGTACTATACATGGACATCTTTCTTGTCTTGAAATAAAAATAATATATCCAACAATAATATAAGGTGTAACAAAATTAGCTGAAACTATTTTAAGGGGAGTATCAGACCATCAAACTGAATAACTTTCTCTATGGGACCAATATCAAAATCGCGAAACAAAAATCAGCTGTCCCATACATTCGGGTCGAGTAAGGTTTGGCAGTTTTGTATGGGACAGCTGATAATTTTTTTCGCGATTTCAATATTGGTCCAATAGAGAAAGTTGTTCAGTTTGATGGTCTGATCATCCCCTTAAAATAGTTTCATCTAATTTTACTAGACCTTATACATACATAAATTCACGATCATAATGCCTTTCGAGGTGGTCATAAACATTGTTACAAGTATCAACTTTCTGTTCAAGAATGATACCGAACAATCATATTTCACTATGTAATCATCCGAGCCAGGTGGTTACACAACAACATTAGCAAAATGAATAAAAATAAATGGAAGTTATAACCGTTAATCTGCCTATTCGTTAGGCACATAACAGGCAAAGGTTTGTTATTACAGTTTACTATGGGTCGTTGACATTATTTATTAAATTAGCTGATAAAAGTGCTCGTAACCGTAAATATACAATACTTGACATGGTAAATATGCCTTTAGAGATCTGCTCTACAATGCTCTTCATTATTTTAATATGTGTAGAATAGGGGAGTTGACTACATCAAATATATTTTAGTTTTAACTGCTCAGTAAATAAACCGTTTGAAAATAACGCTAAACTCACATTTTCAGTAATGCTGTTGCTTGAATACTATTGTTAATAACTGGATAAACTATGAAAAGTATCAAAACGACGACGAAAAACAATGACGTCACTATTCAAATTTTAGTACAATATTTGATACGTTTGATAAAGAGTTGTTAATTTGACTAGTTGGAAACTCGCGGATTTGACGTTTCTAGGTTTCCGTACCCAAAGGGTGAAAACGGGACCATATTACTAAGCCTACGTTGTCCGTCCGTCCGTCCTACGTATTTAGGGCTGTAACTTTTGAACCGTTATAGCTAGACAGTTGAAATTTTCACAGAATATGCTTTATTACGGCGGATTTGTTAACAAATAATTAGAATGTCAAAAAGTTAAAATTGAAGGGGGGGTAATAAAAGAAAAACTAATACATCCAAGCGTCAAACTTGGTGTGATTATAGAGCAAACTCTACAAAAACAAGCCAATCGTGGCATAGGATTGAAAGTGGCACATCCTGATTGATCAATATAATTTCGCGTGTTATTAAAATTTGTCAACTGCGCAGGTACATCGTGGGAACTTATAAACCTGGTCCTTACATTAACACTTTTTTTTCGATCCGGGCCGCGTGCTGCCCTCTATACTTTGACTAATTATTATAAGGACTTGCCTTGTGGTAGAATTTCCCCTCTGCCACGGTATAAGCACAATTGATCTTGTGCATTTACATTCAATTTTACACCTTATCACTACACGAGACAGCCTATAATTGCGAAATAATAACTTCGAACTTACAACGTTTGGGGTTCACACGAGACCAGTTTTCATGATTTTTTACATTCAAAATTAGAATCTAAAGTTATGGGGAATAAAATCCAAAGTTGCGGATTTTATGTTACCTCGCCCCACGCAAAAATGTTTGTTAGTAGAATTACACGCGTGACCAGTCCACATATAAATAGTCAAAGCCTCTATACTACGCATGTATCTTTCTGACGTAATATCAATGTTCGGAAGTGCAACGTGTGGAAACCTGCATGCTTCAATTTCGAGGCATGTATTGTACCCACTGCCCATTATGTGGCGACGGGCTCACCACCGGCACACTGGACAGAGTTTCGGGACTACTGGTGAAACGTGGATGTTCTGAGGTTTCAGAATATCTCTGACTACACCCTCGGGGGAATATAGTCGTGAGCATATGCTTTATGCTTTATGGAAGTGCGAGCAATTATTTTCCCTCATGAAAGGAAGCAAATCTCCCGCGAGTCCGCGATTGAACGACGCGACGCACACTTGGATGGAGGTTGATTTCCGCAAATAATAGAATTTCCACCAAATAGACAACTTAAGACAAAAGATGAATTTTTGGGAAGAGATTGTAATTTCATTTCTACTTACGATCAATACAATAAGTTTAATTTTTTATGGGCCATGCGGCCCACTGATTATACGATCTGTATACATTTGGCATACCGATGACTTTGAGTGTGATATGCCTGGTCTGATTTAAATACAAAATGTTTGTACAATATGGAATTATGTTAAAAGGCGCATTCGGTACTTTAATGTGCCAAGTTAACTTCTGCTTGCTTGCTTTTCGACTTCAAATTCTAAACAGTCGCTAAATAGTGCCTTGCCAGAATTGGGCAACCGAGAATCCCCACCTGACCAGGTTGTCCTTGCGTACACGTAACATGCCTTTGACTAATTATTATAAGGACTAGCCTTGCGGTAGCATTTCCCCTCTGCCACGGTATAAGCACAATTGATCTTGTGCATTTACATTCAATTTTACACATTATCACTAAACGAGACAGCCTATAATTGCGAAATAATAACTTCGAACTTAGAACGTTTGGGGTTCACACGAGACTACTTTTCTTGATTTTTAACATTCAAAATTAGAATCTAAAGTTATGGGGAATAAAATCCAAAGTTGCGGATTTCATGTTACCTCGCCCCCCGCAAAAAGTGGCAGAAATGTTTGTTAGTAGAATTACACGCGTAACCAGTCCACATAATATAAATTGTCAAAGTAACATGCTGATTGTTTGTGGAAAAACGAACCACTTCGTTGTCCGTACGTCTAGCCTTTCAGTAATGTATCCCTTTAATTAGCCAATCGATAGTCAAGACAGAACCAGTAGTATCAATAAGCCTATCGATATCAACGATAATTTTCAAGGTCAGAAATAGTATGATATCTCTACACGCGCGGGACGCGCCTTCACTGCTTAGAATGTGACCTTGACCTTCCCGCGGTTTTCAGAGAGAAAAGCGTGTCGCGTTTGTCGCGACAAGTAGTATGGACAAAACTAGAGTTGTGGGAAAGTAGAGAAATTGTCGATATAGAACAACTATCACTTTAACACAGATTCAATAGTGAAGTTCATTATTAGCATGTTTAACGTAGACATGTCAAGTTGCGGTCCGTAATGATTAAAGCTGACTAAACTTCTGTCACAGGTCCGGCACTCTATACAAGGTGTTACAAAAATACAAATAAACATTTAAGGGGGTGGCTTAGACCATCAAACTGAACAACTTTCCCTATGGGACCAATATCGAAATCGCGAAAAAAAAATTATGTTCCATACTAAACTGCAAATCTACTAGAAATAAATGTATGGGACAGCTGATTAATTTTTTCAGTTTGATGGCCTAAACAACCCCCTTAAAAGTTTTTAATTTTTATTTTTACTTTTGTAACACCCAGTAGAACGTTTTTTAATTTCGAAATGGCGTCTGCACATGCGCACTTTGTGAAAACCGTCCATGACATTGCGTGTAGGGTTGAAAGCCGCGCTTTGCGTTTAGCTTCATCTACATTTAGATACTTTTGATTGTTCGTTCTATTATTAAAAATACTATTTGAGCTAAATAATTACTGAAAATGTGAATTTAGCGTTATTTTTCAACGGTTTT
The DNA here is from genome assembly GCA_963924505.1 of Agonopterix alstromeriana. Lineage (NCBI taxonomy): Eukaryota > Metazoa > Arthropoda > Insecta > Lepidoptera > Depressariidae > Agonopterix > Agonopterix alstromeriana. The sequence goes on along the minus strand of OZ004681.1, from coordinate 221,032 downwards.
TTGCAGTGAAAAGTCACAATTTTATGTAGTAAAATCCAACGGCCCGCGCCCTTCCCGCGCATTCCCTTGCGTGGCTCTCCTAAAGTATCCCCAGAAAGTGTGAGGTGAGGTTGGGGTATTTGAAGTAAGAGGGGGACGGGGAGTGGCCGTTCTGTATGACTATTACCTATTCTGTGCCTATGGTCCTAACATTACTGTACTGTTACAACTTCCGATTTTGTTGAATTTTTAAACAAATCACATCGATTTTAAGCCTGAAAATTTTCAAGCAGCTGTCGTCGGTTGATACTTCTATTACAGTCACGTTCACCCCAAACTCTTCGATGTTGAATTTATGAAAAGATATCAGTTGGGTGGTCGCCAATAAACCTGTCAGTTCGTCGGCTACTCGGTATATCATAATGTAAACTTTCAGTTTTAATATGGCAAGTGCACGGCGAAGTCGTCAACAAACACCTTGATGGATTACGTAAATACAGCGCAGCGCGTGGATTCGCAAAAATATCTTGCGATCATGATTGGATGAAAGTTGAGCGTCATTATTACTCATTACTTTTTGATAGAGGATTCGTGATAGTACTTGTAGGTTTGATTATACCGGCCTGTTTTACTCCACAGCTCAGGTACGCTGGACGCCGATTCCCACTGAGTGGTGAATGACAATAGGTACCTAACCTAAACCGTGTAAACTTCCTGTTCAAATCTCATTAGACTTGCCGCCATTTTGTGAGTAGTCAATGCGAGGCTTGAAAACCCTAGCGATGTCACGTGAAAGAATGAAAGAGGGAGACTATGTAAAGGAAGCTTTCGTGTCTAATGACTCGGTTCATTTTTGTTTGCACGCGCGCCGTTGTGACGGTTGGTAGGTTATTCGCGAATTGTACGATAGGACGAGTGAGAATAACTTTGTACCTTATTGCAGTGCAGAGAGAGTCGCTATTTATTTAAATCTGTTTTCGAAGTGATTCTTCTGTACGGGTACTGTAGTACTAGTCTTTATTCTGTGTCTGTGCTAGCCGTCGTTCAAAATAAACACGTATTTTATGTCAACCCAAGCTTTTGTTTCAATAAATTGTGAAGCATTAGCATTACCATATCATTTCCGACCCGGATTGGGTAAAAGATTGAAATTACCTACTCTAAGAATGTTTTCTGAGAAATTTCCATGCTCTTCCCTCTTATGTACAAGTCAGAACAAAAAGTTTTAATTTGTTTGTTTTTGTCGTCAGATTCTACGACGAGTGCAAAAGGAGGTATAACATCAAGTTATGGAAAACTTTCACAGACTGCTTCAACTGTTTACCGGTAGCTGCGATAGGTAAGTGCTGATAATAAATTGCACCTTATCATTAAGCGGTTTAGAGCTAATTTACTTTTAACAACAGGTCTTAAAGGAGCAAAATATACGTACCACAAGAATTAATTGTACAATTTCTTCTTGGGCTCTGTTTGGCATGATTTTGTGGAATTCGCGTATTTCAGAATAAGTAAAAAGTAGGTTTATACAGAATAAATAAAGTAACATAATTATAAACCTTATAGTATAGCGTCGTTTGGAGAATCACGCGGCGCCTCCAGGCGACGTCACCTGGAGGCGCGGGCGTGATTCTCCTTTACGACAAAAACGACGCTATGCTACGTACTATAAGGTTTATATTGTGTTACTTAGATTATCCGCCACCGCCACACGTCTCTTCTGTCTCTTCTAAACCGCGCCTTACATCGTAAGTTCCCCATCTTTTTCTCCCCTTATCTGATAAAGTAACTGCTAAATACAGTAATTTAATGCAATAAACACATTGTAAACGAAACTAGCAACAAACTATATGGAACGCTTAGCGCCATATAGGGTTGTAGGGCAACGCTTGATAGAAAGCCGGCGCTGCAACTGACAAGCGTTTTCTAAATGATGCGCCTTATTCACGCCGTGACCCAGTTGTTGGATAGACGGGGAATTACACTGAAATACTACACTAAACTACAGGGTATAATTTTAATTAGTCGACAGCGTGGTTCAGGGCTGCAATCGCGGTAAATATTCGGAACGTACGAACCATAACTTTTGGCAAATTTTTTATTTATTTTTTTTATTTATAATTAATGGACTTTTTGCTTGTGCGTTAGCACCGCATTTCCGCCAATGTCAAGTAGTTTATGGGAGTATCTATCCCAATCTCAGGGATTGTTTTTGAAAAGAACAAGAATAGATTGAGGATTGCGGAGCCTCGTGGCAGGCAAAACCGCGACGCGCGAACAACACGCGAGACAAGTGCTCGGGTCAGAACCTGCAACGTGACACCTTGGCACATTTGGTATTGCGCTAATCGCGGTGACTGTATGTACGTGTGTATGACTGTGTGTAATGTCATGACAGCCATTTTGACAGATCGTTCAGACGTTAAAGGCTGTCAGTTACATGGAGTTTAGTGTGATGCGGAATTCAGCACAGTTGAATAGTAATTGGATTGCAATGTGATTAGAACTGAAATATGATAAGAATACAACTTCGATGTTTTAAATTAGCGCAATCGGTCTTCAGACCACCAAACTGAACAACTTTGTATGGGAGTAAATCTGAAATTACAACAAAAATCTGTTCCGTACTAAACTAAACGCCTACTCGACTCAAATATGCAGCTGATTTTTTTTTTGTAATTTTACGTTGCTCCCATTAAAGTAGTTTAGTTTGATGGTTTGAACCACCCCTTAAAAATTTTCGATTCATTTCTATAACAATGCCAATGCTAGTAAAATAACAAAACAATCTCCCGCTGATTCTTGCTCTCTTAATAAATATTTGTCTACTCGTGTGGTTATTTTAGAGGAGTTCCTTTTATCTAAAAGATCTTAGAAAGATTGAAGTTGCATGATCTAATATAAATGATCTTGATATAAATTCTCGCTCACCGCAATCCGAAGGTCGGACATCCGATGCTGCTATATTTAATCTCTTCACATGGATTGTAAACATAACCCAATGTTAGTATGTTACTAATGCATAAGCATATGCTCACGACTATATTCCCCAAGGGGGGTAGTCAGAGATATTCTGAAACCTCAGAACACGGGTAACGAATGTATTGGCGAGTAACCTTGCCTGCCGTGCAGGAGGCGATGGTTCGATCCCCGTCCAGACCGACTCGTATCAATGAGTTTTTCGGAATTTATGTACGGTTTGTGACACCACAGGCATTTCGGTGAAGGAAAACATCGTGAAGAAACCTGCATGCTAGAATTTCGAGTCATGTATTGTACCCACTGTCCGTTATAAGTGGTGACGGGCTCACCTTCCGTCACACTGGACAGAGTTTTCGGTACTACTGGTGAAACGTGGATGTTCTGAGGTTTCAGAATATCTCTGACTACCACCCCCTCGGGGAAAATAGTCGTGAGCATATGCTATGCTATATGATATTTGTATTTTATGAAAAGCAAGGTTGCACATCCATCTCTTATCAACGCCATCTATCAAATCATTTGGAAATATCCTTTCAAAAAATTTATTGCTAGTTAATTCGAAATAAATACTATAGAAATAAGGGAAGTGTCTATCCTACCCCAATATGATAAAGAGTTCCACTTTGCATGAACGTAGCTTAGAAATTGAGTTCATGATTCTGATCAACGACCGACGATCATGAATATGTATCTAAATTAATGCATATTTATCGAGATTTCACCATATTTGCAAATGTTGGGACCGCGGCCACGCAACGGTGTTGACTCATTGAATTGTTATAAAGTGACAGGTGCAGCGTGTTGTTTTATAACAGACACTATATGCGTATAATGCGATATAACTAATGCTGACTAAGGCTAATGCTGACACCAAAGAAGACGATAAAGGCGTAATAAAATTGTTGTTTGCAGTAAATTTAATCAATTTTACGCGTATATAAGGTCTAACAAAATTAGGTGAAACTATTTTAAGGGGATGATCAGACCATCAAACTAAACAAGTTTTTCTATGGGACCAATATCGAAATCGCGTAAACCAAATCTGTGGTCCCATACAATTAGGTCGAGTAGGTTTGTAGTTAAGCATGGAACAGCTGATTTTTTTCTGATCGGTTTGATCCCATATTAAGAATGTTCAGTTTGATGGGTAGACTCTTAATTTAAAAGCATGCTAACTAAGACTATTTATATGAGGACAAGTTACGCGTGTAATTCTACTAACAAACTTTTCTGCCACTTTTTGCGGGGGGCGAGGTAGCACGAGATACGCAACTTTAAATTTTATTCCTTTAGTTTAGATTCTAATTTTGAATGTTAAAAATCACGTGTGAACCCCAAAAGTCATGATTTCGAATTATTGTTCTGCAATTATAGGCTGTCGCGTTTAGTGAAAAGGTATACAATTGTATGTAAATGCGTAATATTTTTTGATCTTTTCTGTTGGCAGAGAATAAATGCTAAGGCGAGGCCGGTTCGTACACAAATCGTCTAAGGATGCTAATGATATCAATTTCACCCTGTAGTAATACACCTGTCTACCCTAACACCCTGTAGAGACTTGTTTGGAGAGCAGCTTATTTGTTTCTTCGTGTTCACCTGTTATCTATAATAAATAAAAGACGTATATTCAACCACACTTACAATAACAAAAGAACAATATTTATAAAATAGCGAATAAGTAAATTATACATTGCTGCTGTTTTTCAGTCTCTTCCTTACGACTCAACTGCCCGAAATTGCTCGAGCGGAGAACTTAATTTCTAATCTAATAAATGCTTATACACTTTGACTAATTATTATAAGGACTAGCCTTGCGGTAGCATTTCCCCTCTGCCACGGTGTAAGCACAATTGATCTTGTGCATTTACATTCAATTTTACACCTTATCACTAAACGAGACAGCCTATAATTGCGAAATAATAACTTCGTACTTAGAACGTTTGGGGTTCACACGAGACTACTTTTCATGATTTTTAACATTCAAAATTAGAATCTAAAGTTATGGGGAATAAAATCCAAAGTTGCGAAATTCATGTTACCTCACCCCCCGCAAAAAGTGGCAGAAATGTTTGTTAGTAGAATTACACGCGTAACCAGTCCACATATAAATAGTCAAAGCTTATACAGTACAAATAGTAGGTAGTGCTAGTTATGTATGTATATAGGCCATCACAAAATCATAGCAGAAAATTGCAGTTGAATCTATCTAAGCTACCTACATTTGGCCAGTCACTGTTTGTCTTGTATTGTTTTGATGAAATAAACGAGTTATCTTTTCATCATTCGTGAAAGTTTCATCCATTCAGCGCTAATGGGTCCTCTAGTTAATAACAAATCCGGCAGTTATATCCTACGCCTAACGTTTCTGTGGCGACGGACGTATGCAAAAGCACTGCAGTACGATAGCAAGCGGAACTGCAGGTCGGTGACCTCTTTTCCCTCTAATGCATTGCAAAAATGCAGGTGCAATTTAGATATTTTTATCCGACTGCGCCAGAAGGAGGGTTATGTTTTTCGAGCGTAATAACGGCTAAACGGCTTGATGGATTTTAACGTATGAAGTGTCGTTAGATTTGTAAAAATCGTGAGAGTCACATAGGCCATATTATTTTAATAAGGCGTCGGCGAATTTAAAAAAAGAGGGGGACGGAAAGGGGGGGGGGGGTTGTTATAGCTGAGATTGGTGATTATAAAGCTTGTTTTTCTCTTTGAAGTTAATAGTTCTCTCTGGCATGTTACCATAAAACCTTTCAAAACATTAGAGATTGTAGAGATGGGTGTGTAAATATTTATAAAAACCACGCCTTTCCCCTCTGTTAACTAATTGAATGGAAGCCAATGTGGAAGGCACTCTTGATGATTAGCCATTTTCAATGCGTACCAATTTATAGGGTGCTTCCTAATATGTATGTTGACGTTGAGCATATTAAGAAGAATCCTGTATACTTAAATGTTGTTTACATGTAGGTACTATGTACATCACATTGTAGCGATAGTATTGAACAAATAATTGTGGCTTATTGCAGACTTACTTTGGCTTATTTGATATTAGAACTGTAATTATGTAATTAATTATAATATTTCGTACGTATACAACGTGTTAATGAATAAAAGCAAAACTAGAAAATAGTTTGTTTAGAATCGAGAACAGAATCGAATTATCATGGTTTCAACATAGGTAATTTTTTTCAAAATATTAAATAATTTGTTTTTAAAATTTACTGAACTCGAACTCAACCCACCGCACGGGCACAATCACCCTCCTTACTACCAAAACAAGATTCTTCCTATCAAAACAAGATTTCTTATTCATGAGCACGCTAGCGGTTTCATTCATTGCTGAAATGATAACAAAATTTTGCCTCAAAACTTAAAATGCATAGCATATGCTCACGACTATGTTCCCCGAGGAGGTAGTCAGAGATATTCTGAAACCTCAGAACATCAACGTTTCACCAGTAGTACCGAAACTCTGTCCAGTGTGACGGGGGGTGAGCCCGTCGCCACTTATAATGGACAGTGGGTACAATACATGCCTCGAAATTGAAGCATGCAGGTTTCCTCACGAACTTAAAATGCGAATAACTTTAAATTTTAAATATCAAAATAATGAACATATCCTTGAAGCCATTTGAAGTCCGTCAAAACTGCATCCCAGCCGAACTAAAAGGGTGAGAGGCCGGCAGAATGGCGAAAAGATTGTTGGCTTCACTTGACCTCTAAGAAACTTGTTCGTTTACGGTTCCCTGATTATTAAAAAAACTTACCGTTAAATATTGGTCACCCCAGATGCCTGACATTTGCAAAACATATTTCAATAAAATGTTTTTACTCCGCTTCTTACCCTTTGTTTATTGTGTTCTGTGTCAAATAATCTTATTATTTAGACAACATTTATCTCTTTTCATAAATTGAATAATATTAAGGTTCATTTATTGATATAGAAAGAGCTACAATAATCGGATTGGTACGCTCCAATTGGCACATGTTTCCACATCGCTTGATATAGCAGCCTGCCCGTATAGGGTACCTATCTAATTTTTCATCCCTAAATAAATTGGTTTTACGGGCCGTAGATAAGATAATGTTAATGAGATTTTTATTTTAAGAAAGAAATTATTTTATTATTTTAAAGGGATGATCAGTCCATCAAACTGAACAACTTTCTATATGGGGCCAATGCAGAAATCGCGATAAAAAATCTGCTGCTCCATAGAAAACTACAAAACTCATACCGTCATCATCAGATAATGATGATGAGGAGATCATCCCTTTAAGATAGTTTCAGGTAATTTTGTTGTACCTTCTACAGATTCTACAATGTTTACTAACTCAGATTAGAAAATCTGTAGTTACCATAAAATTACTATACCAGAAATAGACAGACTGACAGCTGAGAGAGTGAGATGTACCTAGCGGGTAGCGGCAACACTGTATACAAGGTCTAACTTAATATGCTGAAAGTTTTTTAAGAGGATGATCAGACCATCATACTGAACAACTTTCTCTATGGGAATTAATTAGAATTTCTAATGTCGAAATCGCGAAGAAAAAAAACTCGCTGCGCTCGTGTTTCAATTTTAGAATCCTTCGCTTGCTCGGTAATCAAAATTGAGCACGCGGTTAAAAAGTAACTTTGCACTCTTGTATAACAAATAACTATAGTGCACGGCCAAAATCTTTTAAAACAGCATAAAGCACCGGGAAACCACTACACAATTTCTTCTTATAACAATCCAGAAAAACAAAGTAGGGCAGGAATATTTAATTTCAATTTAAAAATCTCGTCGCCAAATTGTCCCGTATTGTAATTTAATTTATCTGCTCGTCGTTGACTCTTGTAATAATACAATTCGTGTCCTTAATTTTTCTCGAACTTTACCTACGGTTGTTATGAAAATGTTGATGCTAAGCACGCTCGTCATTTGTGTTACTAAATCGAATACGTGATATTATTTGGTCTGTCCCATCATTAGCATCACATTCTGCGCCGTGTTTATCAAGATTGCAGTTAGAATTTTTTGGCAAAATTGTGCCACATACATAGGGTCCTTCTTAATACGTTGATGGTTTTTAAGGGTATAATCAGACTATCAAACTGAACAACTTTCTCTAAGGTACCTAAATCGCGAAAAAAAACTCAACAGCTCTATACAGGGTGTAAGTGACAGCCTAGCAAATACTGAAACGGTGAACTCAGACCATCAAACTGTACAACTTTCACTATAGAGCCTACTCCCCATATTTTTGAGTCGGGTAGGTGCAACAGTTTTGTATGGGACAGCTGATTATTTTTGGCGTTTCCTGAGATAGGCTCCATAGTGAAAGTTGTTCAGTTTGATGATCTGAGTTCACCGTTTTAGTATTTGCTAGGCTGTCACTTACACCCTGTATAAAACTGAAAATCCTATTTGACCCAATTGTATGGGACAGTATTTTTTTGTTGTTGTTGTTACCCCTTTTTAAAGTATTACTTTTGTCAAGTTATCCAAAATCTCTTTCTTTCACTCGAAAGAACAGCGTGTCACAAGAGAGACAGGTTAGTCACAGTGCAAAACTTTCGATTTCTTGCGCAGCCAGCCGCAGGAAGTGATGCGGTGCGCGTGCGCATAGTTTAAGAGAGAGACGCTTTAAACCAGTCTGAACCGGCTATAACTGCTCGAATTATCAATCTTTTACCATTTGTCATTTTACATTGTTTCAATAAATCAAATATTTTAACAGACTTCAAAAAATCGAGAATATGCTCAATTCGACAGATTTTTTGTTGTAAGTTTGTATGACATGCATCTCTAGTATAGATCGGGTCTTTTCTGCTTACAAAAGGACATCTTCCCGCGTTTTGCGGAGAGCGAAAGCCGCGCGTTCCGCGACAAGTAGTACTGAAAAATGCCGAATCGCGCGAAAGTAGAGAAATCATGCTACAGGGTCTGCTATCAAACGATGAAAAACAACATCTCCAAGAAACCTGCATACGCTGAAGAAGAAATTCTGATGTGTATGTGAAGTCTACCAATCTGCATTGGACACGCGTGGTGTACTGACGCCCATACTCCCTCCTTGAGGGAAGAACTGTGCCGTGCATGCATTTGGACGTATACAGGGTGTTAAGGTAAACAGTTGCATTACTTTAAGGGGTGATTTTACCCATGATACCGAACCACTTTCCTTAAGAAACATATAAAATTCGAAAAAAAAAATTTCGTCTTTTCATACAAACGTTCGATCACCTGATTGCATTTAGTATAGGAAGGCCAAATTTGTTGTTGTTGATATATCTATAGGTTTCTTAGGGTAAGTTGTTCAGTATTATAGTAATGCAACTGTTTACCCTAACACCATGTATAAGCTGATGAGGATGATGATCTATGTCATATTGGATATAAATTTACTGCGATTCTATTTGATTTCAATAGTATCAATGTAATTGTGAATAATGTTGGTATGTAAGTAGGTAAACAGATTGACATAAGTCGTGTCGACTGCATGCAACTCACACTTTGTTCTTTACTGTTGTTATATGAGAACATTGACGTAGAATACTATGGACGCCGGGTCTAGTACAAAATTCTTGAAAAAAGTGTTTGAGACTAAACTAAACAAACCAAAGTACGTGTAGTAATATAAACCAATGAAAATGCTGAAATACTTTTCCATTCCACTCCTCCAACGAGGCATGGAGCACGCCGCGCGCCCGGGCGTGCGCGTGGTCGGCCGATCAAACGAAGACTGTCGCGTAATTGGTTCACTTTTTAGGATTTGGTGCTCTTTTGGTTCGGGCACTTTTGAGCGCGGACCCTACTTCCAGTAGTTGGTAAGTCAATATAAGAGATGCAAATTTTATAATAACAATCAACATGAATCGCTTCTGGAAGCAATACAGTCGCATGCCGCTTGCGTGGTTATCAGCTACGCGTTTACTGAGTTAAAACGAAAACATGTCAATCATAACCCTTTATCTAAGCACTACTAGGTTTCACATGCGATGTCGCCTGTTGTTTTTCTCTATTTCATAGGGTATTTGACAGCAAGTAAAATATAGGATCTATAGATGTCATCCGTATTGAATATGAATTTTGGAAACCAACTATTTAGTCAGTTAAGAAAAATACTTGATAGTTTAAGAGAAATTCCATCACGTAATCGTAAACAACTGTGATTGGCCGAATGGTTGATGACGTCAACTGCTTGTAAACATTTGCGTGTAGAGTGTGAGTGTCGTACAAAGTTTACGTCATCGTGACGTCACCTGCTTGTTGCCACGTAGGTATATTGTCAGGAAAAGCGTTTTCGCGGTATATTTAAATAGCAGTTTTTGTTTTCGCTTTTTCTTGCACTATATGTAATGGAACGTAAAATATACATTTTCTATATCGTCCTTAGGCATCAGTGATTAACATAGAACAGTTTTTAAAAACCTGTCAAATACCCTATTAAACTGTAAAATGTCGAGTTCATTTGAGACCTCTAATTAAACATCAAGATGCGGTAGTTATCAAACTGAATGAATGACGTACGAAAAAGTAACAGACGGACACATCTATATCTTGCTCGTTTTTTCGGCGCCGGTATGCTAGGCCGCAGAGAACCCGGCTTTGCCTTAATAGAAGTACTCGTAGCATGCAGGTGCAGCCTGCACTACCCCCGTGCCACTGAAATGTGCGCTGTGACGTATTTGTTCCACGAAAAGTCATAATCTAAATTTACTATAAAAGTAGGTTTAGACGAAGACAATTTTGCGGCGCCAATTCCGGTCGTTCACACGACTCTAATTTTCAGCGCCAATCTTGCTCGCATGCGAATGGATTTGCTTGAGAAAACCGTGCCAGCGATTAGCACGACGTGCTTTTTTTGAGGCGCCGCAGAATTCACACCGCAAAGTTGTCATTGTATACCTGCCTTAACAATTTTAAGAGAAGTTTATTCCGAATGCGTAAATGCGCGCTGCATACAAACGATGTCTGGTGATATTTTCTATACCAACCAATTAAAGTCGATGACATTTTTCAGAAACAATCTAGAGACTTAGCTCTATGTTTGTATGAAGTTAGATTTTCGTTAAAATATACAGTTTAGTGCTAAGATTAATTTAATAATTGTATGGAAATCTTTAAAACTTTAAAACTATACAACTCATAGCTATATAACTTTAGAATAAATCTTTCAATGTTCTATTCACAACTATTGAATTATTAAGATAATTTCCCATTATAATTTTGTCGCAAGTTAGCCATTACTAAAAATCTTTGCTATCAATATTTCTAGACAATCCGCGAGTTTCCAACTAGTCAAATTAACAACTCTTTATCAAACGTCAAAACGCGTGCTTTGTATGAAATATTGTACTAAAAATTGAATAGTGACGTCATTGTTTTTCTTCGTCGTTTTGATACTTTTCATAGTTTATCCAGTTATTAAAAATAGTATTAAAGCAACAGCATTACTGAAAATGTGAGTTTAGCGTTATTTTCAAACGGTTTATTTACTGAGCAGTTAAAACTAAAATATATTTTACTAGCAGCCCGTCTCGGCTTCGCACGGGGTAGACAAATAAATTTTAAGACTCATTTTTCTACACCTTCGGTTACATTGTTCAAATTTTACCAAGGATCCCTAATTTTTTTCAAAATGAAATGTAGCCTATGTCAAATTGGAAGAATGTAGCATTCTATTGGTGAAAGAATTTTTTAAATCGGCCCAGTACTTTTTGAGCCTATTCATTACAAACATACAAACATATAAAAATAGGTACAAATCTTTCCTCTTTATAATATTAGTGTAGATGTAGTCAACTCCCCTATTACTAGACAATTTAAAAAAGAAATTCCCTCCCTTATTCAAATGCATTAAAAGAATTGATATTAATCTTTCAACACCCACGTTCATTCGCATCTCATAAATGGAATGAAGCTGAATAAATATTGAGAAATACTGCTTGTTATTTCTGTCTCAAACTGAAATTAAATTAGGTCGAACTCTTAATAACCGACATTTGAGTTACAACAAACGTACGTCTTTTATTGCCTTCATAATGCTTATGTTACATTTACTGAATTGGATATACGGTCGGCAACACAGTTATTACACCTGGACCAATAAAATACGGGTCGCTAATGTTTTGTGATGATTACTCAGACAACGCTATTTTGTGTTGTTGTGTCCAGTACTTACCTACATAAACGATGTAATTGGCTATTTGACAGTTATCGGAAAGTTATTTTAAAATATGTGTATGGTTATTTTATACCTCTTAAAATTATCTTTTTCTTAAAAAAGCGTTATTTATTCGAAAAAATATATATATTTTTCATTAAGCAATTTAGAGTAATAATTAATTTGAGATTCGCGCGAAAACAGCCGGTCACGTGACATTTCTGGCTGTGACGTCACATCACAATAAACAAGTAAGGCTAACTACGACGCTTCAGCTCACATGACGTATTATTGTTTGAAATGTGACGTCACGATGCTCAATCATGGTTGCCCGCGTTTCAGTTTTTGTTATCCACAGATAAAAAAACTTAGGTATTTTTCAAAAAATAAAATATTTACAATTTACTAATTGTAACCATGAAAACAACAAATAAATGAATATGAATATGAATATACTTTAATATAAAACATATTGTATGATTATTGTGAACCTATAAGCGACTGTATATTTCTCGACGTTGGCTCTATAGTGAAAGTTGTTTAGTTTGTTGGTCTGAAGCACCCCCTTGAGTATTACTAGGGTCTTTTGTTACACCCGTGTATGATTCCAATGCAAAGTTTAAAGCCGTATCATAAAAGCAATTTTTGAGCGGAGACGATGTCGCTATTACGTCGCAACGGCACTGCGGCCACATCGCAACTAAATCGCCGCGGTTTTTGCTGAATAACGCGGAGATGTCGAGGCGATATCGTTCCGTCAACGCTTGCGCTCAAAAATCGCTTGTGTGATATTTTTAGATGAACGTTTTCTTTCCAAAGCTTTAACATGAATGTATCAATTCTCGGTCGTAAACAGTTCAAGGCTCGTGAAGGTTAGATTACAAGCAGCAGTCTATTTGTGGACGGCACGTGCACAGACGGCAGATGTCTTCAAGAGTACTTATGTCGTTGTGAAGCTCGCTGTTGTGGTCACTGGATAGTTATGTAGGCTGTCTCGTTGAATTCGTTTTAAAAAAGTTGTCCATACAAAAAACAGTGTTGCCAACTGCTACCTTAGGGCTTTAGCTAAGTAGTTTACGAAAAGTTAATAGATTTACTAATTTTCTTTCCCATAACAGTTTCTAGCAGAAGCTAAAATCTATTAATCTCGATCGATTAAAACAACACAAATAATTAGAAATTTCTCAAAATATTCGTTATCATGTCGTTTCGACACATAGTACCAGAAACGCAAATTACCGTACACACAAAGGACCATATTTTCAACTGTAAACTACCAGATATGCAGACGACCAGAATTATTTTTTTTTGCAAATGACCTTATAGCCATGTTTGTGCTCATTTGGTTCAATTAAAGAAAACAATATTTATTGAAAAATTTATGTATCGCGCGTATAAACGGATGTAAAGACAAAATGATAGTGTTTCCAACTGCTTCCATAACAAAAAAAACTAGTACAAACGAGAGTGAAATATTCTACTCGAGAGAGTGAAGGTAAAATAAAAATCAAATATTTAGCTATTTTCATACTTTGGCCTCCATATTCGTTCATTATTATGGCTGTGGCTTCAAAAAACTCTCAATCCAATAGTCGCCAGAAAAAGTAGCCAAAAAGTTTAGCTAAAAGTTATACAAATTTATAGCTGCCAGACATCAGAAAATTGCTGGATCTAGCTTTAAACATTCTTATGTAGCTTGTACAGAAGAGCAAAGTTGGTTTCGCACAAGCATTTTGAGATTGTAGTCGATAGCAAATGGAGTCTTAAGACTGCATTTTGCCTGGGTCCAGGGTCTTAAATACTACAAATATAAATCTAGAAGTGTTGTTGATTGTACATTTTGTTCGATGCCACTAGATCTGATATATACTAAACGCGAGTATGAAGTATCGTTAGAATTTAACGGAAAATATGGTTGAAAATAGTGATTTTGACACAGATTTCATTAGATTTAAAAATTCTCTTGGAATTTTTTTGAGTTATCGATCCGATTTATGATTATATGATACCAGACTTTTATTTTCTATCGCATGCCACACAAAAATATCGTGGATCTAGGATAATTATCGCACGTCTGGCAACACCGGCCACTAAGTAGAGGGCACGTGCAGAGCGTCGAGCGTCAGCATAATTATGCGGCTTCAAGTGTACTTACATAGTAGTGAAGCTCGTTCTAGAGGTCACTGAATAATAAGAGACTCGTCAGCTGGACAATTAGTGAGTCTAGATTTGCATCAGTATTTTTGAAGTACAGCCTTAATATAATATAGTGGTATTTTTAAAGAGGTGACGCATATCAGTGGCCGCTTTAATATCGACTTGGCGTATACATTTTTAATTTGGAGTATCGGCGTATCGTTTCGCCTGCATGTTTAATGAAGCCTTTTCATTTTTTTTAATTATTCAAATACACTGGAAGGATGGCGTTATAATCGTGCCAATTCAGCTGTCTGATCGAAAGTCTTACGTGTTTTTCTCGATTCCCTAATTTTAGGGAGCAATTTTTAGATTTATTAATAAGATTATTACGGTTTTTATATGAGAGACGTTTTGATACCTTAAATTGATTAATTTTTTGTGCAGTTAATGTTCATTTATGTACAAAATTGTCGGTGCTATTGCGTATTTATTGGTAGTGAAAAATTATCCATTGGCAACACCACCACTATCAAACGTCATTTGAATGATGCAAACCATAGACAAACACTACTTTTTGCTGTCAAAGTGACAGGTTATTTTGAACTTTTAATATTCGAGTCGCGTTGCAATTCTGGCGGAGTACGGACGCTTGCGTATCGACGCGTCGGGATTGCACGTGGCTCCACCATTTTGTGAACTCTTTTGTGTTTTAACCTTAAAACAATCACTTGAGATTATAACCTACTTACATTGGCAAAACTGCCACTCTAGACTTAATAAATACCACTGATCATTTTCCTTCATATAATATCCACATAACGAGACATTGGCTGAATTGTGATAACGCATCGGATGCCACTAAACAAAAAAAAAATTGAAATTGAACTTTTAATATTGCCATCTACCGACTTTTCGATTTACTAGTCTTGGAAAGCGCCTCATTGCTTTTTACTTCAAAGTTGAAGCCTAGAGCTGGTTAAAGTAAATTCCATCTGAAGAGAAGTTTTACTAAAATAACAGAAATTATTGTTGTTGCTAGTTGTACAGAAATTACCGAAACAAGAAGGTCCAATTATAACTGATTTACTCACAAAGTTTCCCAGTTCCTAAGCTCTCTTGTTCGACCCAATTCTCTTATTTACGTACAGGTTGTAAAAGTAGGGGTAATTTCGGGGGTAAATCGGCTGCTTACGGTATACTTTTGGTCAAGATTCGTTTTTGTGCTAGTGTTTCATAAAGATTAAGGCTATATTACTGTTGGCGCGCTCCATACAAACGAAGCCTGGTTATATTTTCAATACTAACCAATTGGTTAGTATTGAAATTGAGTCAGTGAAATTTTTCAGAAACAATCTAGAAAATAATCTCCATGCTTGTATCTTGTCAGATTTTCGTTATAATGTATAGCTTTATTCATATGATATATTTCATGAATTTCCCATATAAAGTTCCTTAACCTATTCATATCTAGAACTTTTAGTACTAAAACTTGAATTTAATCTAATCGTAAGTTAATTTTTAAAAGGTAAAAGGAACCAAATTTCCTCTTTGTAAGTAGGTACATCAAAAGGATCAATTCTAAGAACAATTTGCTATAACCAAGATTAAATTCATGACATTATTTTAACAAGACTGTCGGTAGGGAAGAAATTGTGCTAGCCCAATATTTCGGTATATTAACCCAAGGGCGACTCGCAATATTTCTTAGAATAATGTTAATTCTGACAGATCGGTTTCTTTGAACTACAAGAAGCCTTTTGTATATTTATAAATGTTTTTCCTTCCTCTCCTTTATATTTGTCCGAGGTTTCGAGGTTCCGAGATTATACAACGTCTCTTCTAATATAAGATTAAACTGAAAACCTTTAAATCTACAGAACATTTGACAACGTGTTATAAACTACCTATTTAATTAAATATTTCAAATCAACTTTTTACTAAATAAGCGCAAAACCTCATACCCCAACTAATTTAGGTACAACGAAATAATTACAGTGAAACAATAATTTTATTAATTAAAATTGAAAATTATTCGCATTTTAAATTTTCATGCAAAAATGATTTGTTTCAGCAATGAAAGAAAGCGCTAGCGTGCTTAGGGATACATTTTAAGAATCTTTTTTTGGTAGTTAGTAGGGTGGTATGCCTGTGCGGCATCGAGTTCAGTACATTTTAAATTATACGAACAAATTATTTAATATTTTGAAAACAATGTAACCTATGTTGAAACCTTGAGAATTCGATTCTGCTCTCGATTCTAAACAAACTAATTTCTAGTTTTGAGTTTGTTCATTAACACGTTGTATTGTGACTATTTGTACAAAATAGTCAAAAACATGTTTTTTTTCTTCAAAAAATGTATAGTACCTGGTACTGCTAATTATAATATATTTATAAATATAGCTTTACAATATTAGTTATTTTCAATTATTGGTTCAAGTAAATAAAGTATAATTGATTGATACATTGGTTCAAGGATTCAAGGTTTACCTGGAATCCTTGAATCAATACTTGAAAGTGAAGCCAAGTAAAAAAAAGACATTTTTGATTGCAGCAATGTGTTTGTGCCTTCGGAGTTTCGGACATAAATACAAATAATAGTTTGACCGACTGATCTAATTTAGAGTAAAAACGCAATAATTTCGCAATAACTATTGTTTTGTTTGTTTGTTCGTGTTCGATGAACTGCGAACTGGTCATTGAATGGAATTGAATGACACAACCAAACACTCGGTTAAGTTGCAACTTGATGAAACTGCTTTCGATGTGATTTCTGAATTACTTTTCTATAGGTATTGATCAAGTACTGTATTTTTACAGTTTTTGGATTCCATTTTGTTAAAGTCAAATCATTCCTTATAGCTGGATGTAGTGCTCATTGCTAAACTTATCGGGGGTTTGATTCTTGGAAAAAGCGTGTTAAGTTGAAGCACGCAACTAGTGCAATTAGTCCATACAAACTAGCACATTACATTGATCTAAGGGTTTGACCCCTATTCCTTTTCACCGTTTTGAATTTGGAGAAACGAATGGCGAGTTATAAAATCCGTTAGAAATTCAGGTGTAGAATTAAATGCGTTACTTTCGCTATGTAACATTCTCAATTAGTTATTCCATATATTTCGGTCGAGTATCCGTTCAAATCTGTTCTTCCATAGAAATGGAACAGCAGATTTTATTTTCGCCATTGCGGTGTTGGCTTCATAGTGAAAATTGTTCAGTTTGATGGTCTGATACGATATGTAATGTATTAAATTTTACTCCCTGTATAATTTTAACGCGTATTTCAATTAACTTGTATATCATAGTGTCTCAATCTTCACGTATCTCATATATTTTGCTTTAGCATCTTATGTTAATATTAACCTTGTTGGCCTAAAGGTTACTATCAAAGGTCACAAGGGGTCAGTTCAAAAGTATAATAATGAAAGAACGAACATAATGACAGATATAAAATGGTAATAAACATTGTGTGGTCTCTCTTATGAAAACCTGTAAAAGTATACTATAAAAAATAGCTTTTAGGCATTTGTAGTTAGTTGGAGTAGCATTTTTATATTTTGTATTTTTATTAGTAGAAATCGAGTGGCGAGGGCGTATTTGAACTGTAAAAGGACTCTTAAATAGATTATTGACAGAAAATATTCTTTTGCACAATATAATAAAATCTAGAGATTCTTAATTTGGTTTCAGCCATTGACTTACCACTACTGGACGGAAGGTCCGCGCTCAAAAGTGTCTGAATAAAAAGAGAACGAAAACGTTAAAAAGAGAACGAATTACGCAACAGTCTTCGTTTGATCGGGCGACTACGCGCACGCGTGGGCGCGCTGTGACCCGATGGGGGAGTGGGACGGAAAAGAATTTCAGCATTTTCAATGTTTTAAGTTGGTTTATATTACTATACGTACTTAGGTTTGTGTATTTTAGTCACGGACTCTTTATTCGAGTATTTTGTACTAGTCCATAGAATTCTACATCAATGGTTTCAGTGTATTATTTGAGCTTCCAATTAAGCTTGTTAAATATAATGGTGATGGGCAAAACGGGCATTTACTTTGTTTAACGAAATACAGAACAGTCAGAGCACAGATTTTTATATCAGCAATTTGTTTATTATTCAAGCTTTTATACCTCCTGCGAGACAAAGTCCGCCTTTTTATTCCATATTAAACGAACTCTGAATATAAAAGATGGAATATAGAGATGATACCTGCTTCTAATATTTAATCCCATTGTAGTGACGAAGATTCAAATAGAGTAATCTTTTACGAATACTTTGACACATAGACCATCAGTCCATGCAATCAACACTTAGAAGTCGAACTTTGACTAACTTAAAATATTTTTTTCATGTACCAGTATCTAGCTCGGTCTTGTACAACGATATGGAATACATAATTATACAGGATGAAATTGATATCATTAGAATCCTTTTAAACTAAGAGTCTACCCATCAAACTGAACAACTTTTACTTTGGGATAAACCGATCGGAGCAAAAATGTATGCAAAAGCAGTTTTATTTGCTCCGATCTGTTTGCTCCCATAGTAAAAGTTGTTCAGTTTGATAAACTCTTAGTTTAAAAGGATGCTAATGATATCAATTTCACCCTTTATAGATCAACATCCACGACTCGAACGAACAGGTGCGCACATACCCCGGCAGAGTGTGTGCAGCTGTTCGTACGTGCTCTAACGCATGTATGAGTGCACTGACAGCAGCCGCTTTTATGAAGCTTTCGTTCTGAAGGAATATTTGTTTATGTGCTTCCAACTGTGTTATCGGGTCGTCTCACTTTCATACATGAATACACTAACATGTGACCGTATTCAACTACAAAACTACTTGTAATCTTGCAGTTGTGACAATGTTCTCGTAGTCTATTTAGGGTTTCACTAAGAGGAAGGATCTCCATAGAGTCCGCATAAATTTACGATTATAGTTGGTCTCTTTTGTCTTATGACATACCTTTAATAGTAGAAGGAGATGGAACTATAGATATTTGTTTATGCGGCTGTCCACTTTTTTTTTGAGCTAGTGTGTGTGAAAAGTGACCGTAAGCATAAGACCATATGTCACTTGGTGCCTTTTGTCCATACTACTTGACACCACACACTCAAACCTAAACGTCAAAAAAAGTGGACACTTTACAATTGGTATGGCTCACTCTAGTCTTAAAGAGAGATCCTTCCTCTTAGGGGTTTCAGAATGGAATGAAATGTCAAGTGGTGACAGATGGTGTCATGGATGATGGAGGTGATGGATGTGTTCTGGTTTGTACTTTTATACTATTCAAGATGAAAAACCTCGTTGATCCTCAATAATCAAGATAACTGATATTGTCTCAGAAATCCTAAAAGGTCGTTAGTGCTATCTCTGTTTACACAAACTTTATACAAAACCCTTTTGATATTAAATCGGATCGTTTTCATGAAAAGGATTCGGGATTAGGGACCCGGGTGATTAAAATTCCAGATAAATATTCAAATTGAGTTTAATTTTAGTCGGGATATCTGTTCATTTTTTATTATAGACATTTCTGAAAATTGCGAAAGTGTTATTCAATCAGAGATGGGTCATTGGTATTGATTGAACGGGCTCGTTTTCCGCAACTCGACGCCTTAGGCACCCATTTTACGTGTGGTGGGAATGACTTCACTCTGCCATCCCAGATCTTCCAGGAAGCACACCAGCTTGTCAATTTTGCCGAAAACTTTTAAAGGGGATTTTGAACCCAGTTCGTTAAGACATACTTGTTCAGATATAAACATCCTTTACTTGGTTAAAAATAAAAATCTTCATAATAATTGCACAGATATTTTCCCTTTGCGGGATTCGAACCCGATACCCGCCGTTAGTTGCGGGTGGCTACTCAAAAATGTTCACTACCGACTAAGTTATCTGACCGTTAAACAATACCCCGGCGATCCTTGACGATGATTCTAAATGAAACGGTGACGAAAAAGATTTCATGACGAAAATGTTTTTACGACAATTAATCCCGGAAGCGGCACGCAATTAATTCTATTTTTGGAATCTTCATTTAAGCTAAATTAACACTGCGAGAAACATTATTTCTAAGGTTAAAGAGGTTAACGCTTCTGTTTTTAACGGTTGAATCCCTTTAGCGATCCCATCCCCGTGGCTCATTATTGACAAAAGGATAAAGACCGAATGCTGGTAAAGTCTTTGGAATGTTAATCTGACAAAATATAATTTGATGTCGACGAAAAGGAAAGCTTTCTAGGCGTTCGCAGAAGCAAATCACACAGCCATATAACAAAACAGCCTAAATAAACAAGTACACGTGAGCACTGTAGTCCCAAACGTGGCGCAGTCCGTGGGCGTCTAAACCCTTGTGAAACCCTCTCGGAAGCGACAACAATCCTACGTGCTTCCTCTATCTACTCGCGACCTAGTTTACGATACTCGTCTCCAGTTGTTTACTCCAAACATAGGCGTAACAACTGTATACATAACGTAGACAGTTTACTCGTCATAAAGCATGAAAATTGTTAAACCTTAATGAGGGCTTAAAACTGAATTTTGGTGCCTATTTCGTGTCGTAGTGCTAGCTCTACACAAAAAAACGCAAAAAAATCTACAGGTTAGCCGTTTGGTACACAGTTACCTACTTTAGATTAGAAAAATCATTTTGACCATGTCATTTTGTAAATTTTGGTATGGGATTAAAAAATATTTTGTTCGGAAACCTATCCTGTGGCGTATTAAATGAAAAGGCTTGATGAGCAGGTTCTAAATATATACTACAACATTACCTGTCAGCCACTTGTTTAAAAAAAATCCAATAAAGATTTTCAAAACATACCAAGTTTGGGCTCCTCCAGGTAGGAAACGGATGATACAATTTTTGTAAAACATACGCCAAATTACTTATAATATCCTCATATCAAACGTCAATAAAGCAATTTCAAAAATGTTTATAGCACAGTGTGACCTAAACCCGCACTTTACACACGCTTTTCCGGGACCTAAGTTGTCTATTTCTGCACGGTGCGTAAATGAATCGACTACCTTCACATATGTAAAAAAAATGAAACAAAACCCTTTGAAATGTCGTTTGAAGCTTGGAAATGCACAGGAAACAAATGACAAGAAGGGGATAGGTTAGTTATTCTCCTGCAAGAACCTTCCTGTTGTAGAAAAAGTGACAGCGACGAAATCAAAGAAAAACGCTGACTTAATTCGTTTCGCGAAAATTGTAACTTTCGAGCACTGTATTTTAGACCTTGTATCCTTTTCATGATACCTATTACCCTTGAATCAGTGAGCTTGATATTTTGGTCTAACAAAAACCTTGGAAGCGGTCCTCAATCCACAAATAAAGTTGGGGTAGTACAAATGTTTGTGTTTACAGGCCTTGCGGCGATCGCATTAAATTTCGCCTCACTAACTTGGAGCTGTGACGTCAAGGGACGCCATGTTTTCCTTACCGTTGTGTTAGATAGTCTAGCTAGATTTTGTTAGATGGCTTTTAGTATATAACTGCCTCCGTGGTCTAATGGTTAAGAGCATTGGGCTCTTGACACGGAGGTCGTGGGTTCGATTTCCACGGGGGACAACCTAGTGATATGTCACTTTGTGCGTTTTCCCCAGTTGGTTAGGACATTGCAGGCCGAATCGCCTGATTGTCTGAAAAGAAAGATGATTCGTTAAGCTGTTGGCCCCGGCGACTATCTCTCGTGGCAGTAGTCGCTACATACATTAATTAAAAAATTACTCAGATTATGTTGAATCAGACATGTCACAGATTATTTACAGATACTGTACTCTCGCGATTTCGCGCGCTTTTACAGTCAACGGCGACGAACGACGAACTAAAATGCACTTTATGTCAATGCGCGACAGCCCGTATCGTGTGCGATACGCGGCGCCAAGGTACTTATCACAGCTTTTAAGGGTATATTACTGTTGGCGGGCTCCATACAAACGAAGTCTGGCGATATTTTCAATACTAACCGATTAAACTCAATGAAATTTTGCAGAAACAATCTAGAAACAAATCTCTATGCTTGTATCGTGTCAGATTTTCCTTAAAATGTACAGTTTTAAAAAAACAGTGCCTTAAAGATTTCCATACAAATCTGGAAATTAATCCTAACATTGAAACTGTATATTTTAACGAAAATCGGACCCGATACAAGCATAGAGATTTGTTCCTAGATTATTTCTGCAAAATTTCATTGAGTTTAATTGGTTAATATTGAAAATATCACCAGACTTCGTTTGTATGCAGCGCGCATTTACGTATTCGGAATAAACTTCTCTTAAATGCGAGTGACGGTACACTGGCCATGTTTTTATTATTATTTTCTCTATTGAGATCGGTATTCGATTAGGTAGAGAAAAGATTATATTTAATAATTTAATCCTTTCTATTTTCATCCTTAAAATTTTACGGATCTCATAAATTTTTGGAATTAGTCATTCCCGTCGTCTATTAAACGATATCTTGTTGAAGACGGCCGGTGGATTAAAGCAATATCGGAATGATGGCCAAGAGAATATAGGAGGTCAGTGCGCAAGACCATGCGTTGGTCAGACGACATTGTAAAGTATGGGACAGCGGGTCAGAGATGGATAAGATTGGCACAGACCGTGAGGAGAGACGCAATCAAAAGGAAGTATATCCTCAGCAGCGGGTTGATGAGGGCTGCTTTGATTGATTGATTGATTGACAATATCAACGTTTTTTTAGGGATCCTACTACTAAGCCTACGTTGTCCGTCCGTCCGTCCTACCTATTTTAGGGCTGTAACTTTTGAACCGTAATAGCTAGACAGTTGAAATTTTCACAGAATATGCTTTATTACGCGCAGATTTGTTAAAAAATAATGACAAAAAGTTAAAATTTAAGGGGGTCCTCATATAAGAAACTAGTTTTTTTCAACGTTGTTTCTTCTCGCTCTTTCGTAAAACGGTAACTTTCATAAGAGTGTCAAACTTGGTGTTATTATAGAGCAAACTACAAAATAACAAAAAATCATAAAAACCGGCCAAGTGTCGGTCTCGAGCAAAATGTTACAGAGGGGAAAGGGTGGACTGTATAAAGGCAGGATCGGCTTAGTATAACGCGTTTAATCGTGAAAGGGAAAACAGGAATCCACAGAAATAAATAAAAAGCAAAAACAGCAAACCAACAGAAAAGCACAGGTCCCGGAGAAAACCAAACTTTTTTTCGAAGTTAACATGTTATGTGGTGGTGTGGTACGGGACCTCGGTGCGCGAGTTGCCCGACTCGCTTTTGACAGGTTTTTATTAAATATACAATTACAAACTGAAATATTTTATAAATCTACGTTATTTTTGAACATCTTTGCTACAAGGTTGATAACGAAGGTTGAATCAACAGGATTAGAGCATTCTGTCTTATATCAATATTTGTTCGTCCTACATTATAATGTTTCACATCGGAAGTGGTATCGTATCGTTTGTATAAGACTCAGGGCTTCAGCGTTGTTTTTAGGGTTCCGTCGTCAAACAAGGAACCATATGCCCCGCCTCAATAACTCGCTCAGTTTTGCACCTATTGAATCGAAATTTGACCTCAAGACAGATAACAGTAACCCAAAAATAGAAATGTATTAGTTATGAAGAAAATAATTTTGTTGACCCCCTTCCCATACAGCGAAATGGGGGATGGAAAAATTTTTTTTTTTATAAATCGAGTGAGGTGTCGTTGGATACGTATTGTCCAATGGAACAAAACTTCCATAGAAACTAAATCGCTATAACGCATCTGTCTCGTGATATCTGCTCTCATATTGAATCATATAGTCATCATAAGGTCTATTGACTTTGGTGATGGTGGTGTTGAAAATTTAAGCTTTGAAGTCGACGCGACTAAAAGATACTGTCATTTATGTCTCATATTTTGAAACTCGCAAAAAAATCAAAACCTATAGGGTATTTCCCGTTGACCTAGAATCATTATATTTGGCATGCATCAAAATCTCACAGCACAAGTAAATTCATAAATCGGAAAATCGTTAATTTGTAGTTATATTACACGATTTCAAACTTACAATGTAGACCGATGCATGGGAGAGATTTTTCCACTGCAAAGTTAAGTTTGTAAGGAACCCCCGGGGCGCGAGTACGACTCGCACTTGGCCTTTTTGTCTTGTATTTATTTGACAACTCAACTGGTTCGATCCCCGTCCAGACCGACTCGTACCAATGAGTTTTTCGGAATTTATGTACGATTTGTAACATCACTGGCTTTTCGGTGAAGGAAAACATCGTGAGGAAACCTGCATGCTTCAATTTCGAGGCATGTATTGTACCCACTGTCCATTACAAGTGGCGACGGGCTCACCCCCCGTCACAGAGTTTCGGTACTACTGGTGAAACGTGGATATTCTGAGGTTTCAGAATATCTCTGACTACTCCCTCGGGGAATATAGTCGTGAGCATATGCTACTTCCGAGCCGAGAATGTGAGCACCATACAACGTTAATTCTTCTATTATGTAGAGTTTACACTCGTCACAATTATGCCTCGCAATTCCTGGCCTCATTCCGACAAACGAATCCATTTCGTTATCTATTTATGGACACTTTCGTCGCCTCGACGAAGCGAAGGTGGAGCAAACATTAATTTCCGTGTCCCGAGGCAAATGTCAGGGTTACATTGTCTTCGTGACTCGCGACTGGACGGAGAGGGATGCTCGACCGTATAGAAGGTACTTACGTCACCCCATGCTTATGCAGTATAAGCTTGTAAACGTTATTATAAAGTAACTAGCTGATGCCCGCGACTCCGTCTGCGTAGACCTTAAAAAGTATCCTATGTGGTAATATAGATCATATTCTATCTGTGTGCCAAGTTTCATTAAAATCCATTCAGTAGTTTTTACGTGAAAGAGTAACAAACATCCATCCATACTTACAAACTTTCGCGTTTATAATATTATTAAGGATATTTATCTTCATGAGCTCAACTATACAAGGTGTTACAAAAATACAAATAAACATTTAAGAGGGTAGTTTAGACCATCAAACTGAACAACTTTCGGTATGGGACCAATATCGAAATCGCGAAAAAAAAATCGGATGTTCCATACTAAGCTACAAATCTACTGGAGCCAAATGTATGGGACAGCAGATTTTTTTTCGAGATTTCGATGTTGGTCCCATAGTGAAAGTTGTTTAGTTTGATGATCTAAACACCCCCTTAAAAGTTTTAAATGTTTATTTTTACTTTTGTAACACCCTGTATACATACATAACATAACTTAATTCTTCTACGCAGCCTTCTCTGTCCCACTGCTGGGCATAGGCCTTTCTCCTCCTCCATTCCTCCCTATGCAATGAAAACTCGGGCAACTCCCTGAAATAACATAAATATCTTTATTTGCACACCAAAAAAGTTCTATAAAAATAGGTAGGTAAGTAGAACGCAAGTAAAGTATCTGGGCTTCAAAAATATAAAATGACATGCCATGACTCGATAGAAGAAGAAGACTGTATTAAGGAAAACTAAAAAAGTTTCACAGACTTAACAGTACCATGCCCCGTCATCGGCGGGTCAAAGCTACCCATCATGACATCGGTGTTTCCTTCCTTGTTTCAAAGCTACCGAAACCTGTTGGACCAGCTATGACTAAGGCGGGGATCACAAGCCGAAACATTTATTGAAATATTTTTCCTTATGATTCACTAGCTATTACCCGCGACTCCGTCTGCGTGTACTTTAAAAAAGTATCCTATATGTGAATCCAGAACGTACAGGGTCCAACTTAATATGCTGACAGTTTTTTAAGAGGATGATCAGACCATCAAACTGAACAACTTTCTCTATGGGAACATCGAAATCGAGAAAAAATATCTGCTGCAAATCTGCAATCCTACTCGACCAAAATGTATGGGCATTTTGGTCGAGTAGGATTGCAGATTTGTATGGGACACCTTCTTTTTTTTTTCGCGATTTCGACCTTGGTCCTATAGAGAAAGTTGTTCGGTATGATGGTCTGATCATCGCCTTAAAAAACTGTCCGCATATTGAGAAGGACCCTGTATATTCTATCAGTGTGCCAAATTTCATCCAAATCCGTCAGCCGTTTATGCGTGATTGAGCTACAAACATCCAAACATCGTAACAAACTTTGACATTTATAATAATTGTTGGATATAATTATTACCAATTGCTTTTATAACTGTATTCGAGTGGCCACCTACTTTGAGCTACAAAAGCTCCTAAAAATCTTGAGGGATTATGAATCTTTAGCTCAGCCGACATTGTTCTTGCTGAGCCGGATTGCAAACCCTGTAAAGTAAAGAAATATTAAGACAAAATATAGTGCGATCTTAGCTAAATAAATGTAAATAAGCATATGCATATGCTCACGACTATATTCCCCGAGGGGGCAATTAGAGATATTCTGAAACCTCAGAACATACACGTTTCACCAGTAGTACCGAAACTCTGTCCAGTGTGACGGGGGGTGAGCCCGTCGCCACTTATAATGGACAGTTGGTACAATACATGCCTCGAAATTGAAGCATGCAGGTTTCCTCCCGATGTTTTCCTTCACCGAAAAGCCAGTGGTGTTAAATAGTACATAAATTTAAATGGCATGCGTTAAACTTACCATGAAATTGGTATTCAAATACATATAATGTAACTTCGTTACACGTGATTGATCAACACAATAGAATGAAAGACCACTTTTAACAGGTAGTTGCTTTTTATAAAACAATTTATTTGTCTGGTCTAATAATTACTTGTTCCATTTTATTGTTTCAACTGTGAGAAATGATTTAATGAAATCATTCTACGGAATAATGGATAATGGCTTCAGGGGAATTCTTTCTTAATAGTCACCAGAAGCAATTCATAACTTTGATCTAATTTTTTAGTAACTTTTGCTTGTGCTAGAAACAAGATTTGTACATGGTTTGTCGATTAGATAATAATAATTGTTTATTTTTCTCCACAAAGTTTTCAATAACAAAAATGGTCTTAAAATAATAGGTAATGTTTTTTTGTAAGTGGAGACTGGTTTTAGTGCTAAGACCTATAAACTAGGAATTGTTCTACAGCCACCAGGACTCCGGACGTAATTGAAACTCACGGGACGTAATTGAAAAAGGAGATTTTAAACAATAGAGAAACAAAAGAAAAAATTAAACCAAATAAAAAGGACAAGATAAGGCAGTGACGACGCTAAATCGGAAATTTATTTATCCAGCCAAATCAGCGACTAGATAAAAACAGAACTGACTTTCTATGAAGCCGGTGCCAAGCAATATAGAAATGGCGCATTCATAATCAGACAATGTCGCTTAGCATTCAACATCTACTTCAGAGATTAAATTGAGAAAATCATTTTAAGGCGAGGAATTATTTTATCTTACCTGTACAGATTTTGAAAGTCGTTCGTGTTCAATTCAGTTCTACAACATAATAAAAAACTCACATTATGGAGATTCTCATATGAGGAAAAGTCGGTGCAGAAGGTGTTGAGTCATCATTAGAGATCGGATAATGAATGCATATTTACCTAAAGTTGAGGTGTTGGCTATTATGGAGTGCACTTTTGTATCGAAAAAATATGTTTTTTGTGTAATTCAAAAATTTTAGGAAGTCGCTTCTGAAATATGCATCCGATTAAGTTATGCTTTCCCGGACTCCCTGACATCCCGGGATTTATTTTACCGAAAAAAATATTTTTTCTTTTCTGAACGTTAATAGAAATAGTTTTAAGAATTTGCTTCATCCGATTAGTTATGGATTCCCGGATTTCTTGGCATCCCGAAAAATCTTTAAAAAGATAATTTTTAAGAAGCCGCTTCCACAATTTTATAACCAAAAATTCAGTTTAGCATCCGAATATCCGATCTCTAGTCATCATCATCATCATCAGCCCATCATCGTCCACTGCTGAACATGGGCCTCTCCCAAGGCGCGCCACAAACTCTGTCCTCGGCCTTCCTCATCCAGTCGCTCCTCGCTACTTTTTTTAGTTCGTCTGTCCAGGGGGTAGCAGGGCGTCCCACACTACGCCTACCAGGTTAGGTACCAGGCCAGTTCGCGGTCTCCACTCTAGAACTCTGACACCCCACCGGTTGTCAGTTGTCAGAGTAAATCCTAAATATGCATACAATAGCGAGAAAGCATCCTTTTTGAAGTCTGTTAAAAAGGGTCAAGTAAGTCAACCTCCCTCGGAACCTGTATGAAGTGATGTGAGAAATTAAAAGGTCTCTGGTGCGGTGGAACCCTTAAAATTCGGTCAACGGTCGTGATCTGTAGTCTCCTGTCTACCTAACACCCTAATGAACCCAAATATTCTCGTCGAAAATTTTGAAAGAAAAACAGTAACTGCCGGTTGCAAGTAAGTTCATTAAAGTTAATCCTCCATTAAATCTCGCTGTCACTTTTTGTCATGTTGACGTAGATAAAGCTAGCAAGAGATTTAATGGAAGATTAACTTTAATGAACGTACGTCTTACGTGCAACTGACGGTAAGACACATAATGGATTCTAGGAAAACAAGCTCAATTTTAGTGTGAAATGATAACTTTTATTCTTTTGCGGCTTTCTGAGGTACAATAATGGCAACAAAATAAATCATGTCTACCTTTTAGCATTATTACGTAAACTTACGACAGCAAAATGTTGTCATAACATAATTTGCCATTCTGTGACTCGTAAAGACGGTGCGGCTATGACATCACTGGTTATGAAAGAAAGCTATGTTACTTGCGTTCAATATCAGTGCCGTAGCGGTCAACGAATAATTTATCTTGTAGATAAGCGGTGAATATTTAAAGATTATTGATTGGTCCTGTAACTTTCTCCATAGCAACTCAAGATCCCTGGAATAATTTGTTTAGTAAGCTTT
Organism: Agonopterix alstromeriana; assembly: GCA_963924505.1. Lineage (NCBI taxonomy): Eukaryota > Metazoa > Arthropoda > Insecta > Lepidoptera > Depressariidae > Agonopterix > Agonopterix alstromeriana. The sequence continues at coordinate 191,914 of OZ004681.1, read as the reverse complement.
CTGGCTATAGATGTTTAAAACGCTTTACATTGTTATCTTTGCGAGTTAGAATCGAAAAGGTCAGCTTGACAGTTTTCAAGCCTTGTACACTGAAGTGAACGGATACAAATTGATGATATTATTTGGCGTCACATGAGTGATGAAACTAATCGTTTAAAACGACAATTGACTTTTGATATTGGCACTACGAATTTACTGGAATTGGTGCTCTACGTGTCAGTTGCAGAAGCGCTCATCAAAGTAAAGGTGAACTTCTAATGCCAGCGGCCGATGCCAGCGGCAGATGCGACTGACGCGCGCGTCTGACGCGTGGTTATGTCATATGCCATTTGTCTATCGCATCGGCCGCGCGCGCGCGTCTGACGCACGCGTCGGAAGTGCACCTTTAATCCTCCATTAAATCTCTTTCTGTCAATTTTTGTCTCGTTGACGTAGTAAAAGCAAGCAAGAGATTTAATAGAGGATTAACTTAAATAAGCGTTTCTGCAACTGAAGTGTAAAACAATAAAAAAGGAGCACGTACAGAATGATAAGCCGGTAAAACGAAGGCCAATTCCGAAGATGCGCCTTTTATTTTCCCTCTTATACATTATGTATACGTACTTCCTCATTAATTACGTATGTTAAAAGTTAAAACAAGTATTCTTGATTTTATCATCGTGTTTCCGTAGTTTGCGTCTGTCTTTATCGATATATCAATGTTCATTGTCGCCTGTATGTTTTACATTATAATAAGGAACAATGTGTTTTAGTATACAAGGTGTTACAAAAATACCAATAAACATTTAATGGGGTGGTTTAGACCATCAAACTGATCAACTTTCACTATGGGACCAATATCGAAATCGCGAAAAACTACAAATCTGCTCGAGCTAAATGTATGGGACAGCAGATTTTATTTTTCGCGATTTCGATATTGGTCCCATAGCGAAAGTTGTTCAGTTTGATGGTCTGATGATCCTCTTAAAATAGTTTCACCTGATTTTGTTAGACCTTATAGAAAAGCTTTGGATTCTTGCATTTTACTTATCTGTCTTTTGTATTGTTTTAATAGTTTATGCTTATTGCTTAAAACTGTTTCATTAATAGTAAATTGTCGTTTCTCCTTCCTGCCATTTATTCGGTATTAGGTGTTTTCAGACCCTGCTGTCTATAGACCCGAACAAATAAGCGGTGTTCATACCAACTAAACCAATCACAATTATCTGAATATTTTATTTCATGATTATTTTGGCTTGCTAGTGCATTTTTGATGCTGGAAGGTTTCTTTTACTCCATTTTACTTTACTGATTAAAGATGTCTAAAAAATGCTTAGCAAAAACAATGGTGCGCTAAATATAGCAAGAACACGAGTTCATCATCAATTATTACAATTAAAGAAGGCGCAAACGTGCGATCACGTGCTCACGTGTCCCGTGAGAATATCTGGTTGTTTTGTAAGCAAAGCTATATCTATTCTGAGAGAGGTTGCTCTTTCTCGCGACTTGGTTCAGTCATATTTATGGAAAAAGACATCATCCATTTCGGTCCAAAATATGAAAGTGCCGGCCATACAAAAATAATGCGATATTCTATTAGAACTTGTCCGTCTAAGCATTTATTATTATGGCACCAAAGCTGTAGAGCCATTGTCCATGGTTTTATTGGAGTTAAAAAAACCTGCCTTTTCAACAAAAGGACATTTTACAAATATACCTTTCGTTTTGTTGGCTGGCACTTTCACATTTGGACCAAAAATCTAAACTCTGACGACGTCCCTACGGGAGTATCCTATGTATGAATGCACAAACCCTCACGTGTTTGCAAACACGTGGCGTCTTGCAATCTTAATTATTGTTGTGGCCAACTACTACAGATGGAATGCCACAGTATATATTTGTCGCTCGCTCGTCGGTGATTGCCGCGGAAAATGTTATCCATTGTTTGTTCTGGACCGGGATTTTAATGACGTCGGATTAATTCCGACCGGTGGTCCGTCGTAACCGTCATAGGTCAACTTATTCGGCATGTAAGGTGTTTAGGTAATATAAGTTAGGTAGGTAGGTAGTTAGGTACGGTACGACCCGCTCGGCCAGCGGCTTGCTTGGCAAGCGAAGCTCCTATGCTGGAACCTGGGGGACCTGGTCTCCGTGGTCAATCTGCCCTTCAGCGACTGCGGCTCGCTGAGCGTGAAAATAATTAACCTCGTCAATCTTCGTTTTCTCAGTCCCCCGACAAAACCCGAAGTCATTTAGTGATCAAAGGGTGCAAAGTAGGATAGCAGCGTCAAAAATAGGTATACCTACTAAAATGATGTAGTTTAGTAGAGTTGAGGCGGCTCTGAAAGGGATGTCGTTCGGTCGGGGATACCTCTTGAATGAGCGCTTCAGGCTCGACAAGTTTGGGCCTTTCCTCTGGCATATGTTAGAATTTACAGGTGTCTTTCTAAAAGCCCCAGTTTGTCCAGATGTGTGTCTAACTTTCAGTGTTGATTCAAGGTAGCTTTAATTCGCTGCTATAAAGATACATAGTCAAGGCCAGACGCGAGTGCTTTTGCGTGTTTAAGTGCCAGTGGATCTGACCAGAGCTTTTGGTTCCGAGTCAAGACTGCCTTACACAAATCGAAGGTCATCGATGAATTTGTAGGCGTCAAGGCCAAAAGGGTCCAGTGGGCAAATTCCTGTTTACGAGATAATTTGTGAAGACAGGTGAATGGAATTGCAAACTTGTAATTTCAACTTTTTTTTTAAATTAAAGTAACTTTATTGATTTTTTTTTCGTTTTTAATTATTAAACAACTACATTTCTACTCTAGTTTCCTAATTCCACTGGACCCTATATATGTAATGTTATGTTTTGGTTTATAGCCATTAGATAACGTTGAAAATGTTGTTTCATCTATCGTGCGAGAAATTGTGAAAGATTTTTGTGTTTTATTTAATGAAAAACCAACAAGCAACATCAAACAAAAGAGATTTCAGTTAACGTTGTTTAATTTAATGAAAACCTTTTTCAAACGGTAGGTACTGAAGTTTGTGTAACCTATTTTTGCTCAGTTTATATACTCTACGGAGTCTACGGCATAAAGGTCGTGAACCTCTTGCCTTATTTAATATTATGAGTGCCCTGAAACTTTAAATAGACGGTGAATTATTGTTTATATTCTCTTTGTAAATGTCTAAAGATTTTATTTCTATCTTCTATCCAAATACGTAAATAAAAATCTAATGCTGTTCGTTGGTAAGCGGTTCACTTGAGAACGGCTGGACGGATTTAGCAAATTTTTTTTAAATGTTCGTGGTCCGCATTAGGTTTCAGGAAATAAAAAAGTCCATTTGTGTGTGGGAAAAAAGGGGGCATCTAAACGCACGCACATCTATAAGGTCTAACAAAATTAGCTGAAACTATTTTAAGGGGAGGATCAGACCATCAAACTGAACAACTTTACATTTGGGCCGAGCTAGGTTGACAGTTTTGTATGGGACAGGGGATTTTTTTTTCGCAATTTCGTTTTTGGTCCCATAGAGAAAGTTGTTCAGTTTGATGGTCTGATACTCCTCTTAAAAAAGTGTCAGCTTATTAAGTTGGACCCTGTATACTTCATTCCAAATAAGGATCCTATAGGTGGTCCAGAATCTGATGGCAAATAGGGAAATCAAATTTTAGAGTAAGCAACACTGGGGTAATTAGATTAGTGCCCATTACACACTGCGACTTTTGTGCAGCGCAGAAATGCAAACGCAATAAAGTATAGATGCAAACGCGATACAGCCATGATATACTTTCGTATTATTTGATCAGTTATTCGTCGACAGCCTTTGCCACAATGCACACCCGCGTGTGCATCGCTGCAATCATGCGTTTGAATCGATACAAACGCCTGTTAATTGCTAGTAGGCATAGGCATATGCTCACGACTATATTCCCCAAGGGGGTAGTCAGAGATATTCTGAAACCTCAGAACATCCACGTTTCACCAGTAGTACCGAAACTCTGTCCAGTGTGACGGGGGGTGAGCCAGTCGCCACATAATGGACAGTGGGTACAATACATGCCTCGAAATGGAAGCATGCAGGTTATGCGTGTTAATTGCTAGTGTAGCGATACAGTCACGCGATAGACAAACGCGCGTTTTTATCGCTGCAATAAGTCGCAGTTTGTAAGGGCCTATTTTGACTAGACAGATGACAGTTTGACACTACCATGTGAAAATCTCTTTTTTTTTCACATAATATACTTTTTTTATGCCATGAGATTTTGGTCGACCTACACTCGCGTGCAACCAAATCGACTCAACCCTTTAACGCGCATGCGGGGTAATATTTCTTAAATAAGGCATAGCTGACATTTAAAAAACATACATCATTTCAAAGCTTGGAATCTAAGCTTTAAAAAAAAACATTAATCATGAAAATCGGTACAGTATTTTTTTTTATATTGAGGTTTAAATTAAAATACAGGAAAACATGCTACGCGTGGAACTCACGAGTTGCGCGACGCTATCGCTTATAAAACCACCTGTGACTGAAATTTTTTATCAGTCGCTTATCTGAAATTGAGCTGATAACATCTCCACTTGTGAAGCTTACGGTTTATCCAAAATTATGGATACTACGCTAACTGAAGCCGCCCAAATTGTGGCTTTATTGCAACAAGGCCTTAGTCAGCAAACTGTCGCTCGTCAGCTGCACTTGAGCCAGTCTGCTGTGTCCAGAGTATAAAGAAGGTTCCAGGAGACCGGTGCCTTCACTCGTAGACCAAGATCTGACCTGCTAAGGCGCACGTCTGAGAGGGACGATCGTTTTATTGTCTCTACTGCACTGCGGAATCGCCACCTTACCAGTGTTGATGTCCAGCAGGAGCTTAGGCGAGTCCGAGGGGTGGCTGTCAGTGAGTGGACAGTCAGACGACGTTTAAAGCAAGCGAACCTGACCCCAAAACGGCCTGCCACAAGCCCAAAATTGACTGCAGGTCACCGGCAAGCGCGTTTGCAATTTGCACGGGAGCACTGTCTGTGGAGCATCGACCAATGGCTGCCTATCCTGTTCACTGACGAGTGCAGAGTATGTCTGCATGGCAGTGAGAGGAGAGGCCGGGCCTATAGGCGTCCGGGTGAGCGCTTTGCACAGTGCTGTTTCCGTGAAACAGTCGCATACGGAGGCGGTTCCTGTATGATGTGGGCTGGCATATCTCTAGAGGGTAGAACAGCCCTCGTTTTCTTGCCTGGGGGAGGCCGAGGAGGCGGTCTGATCGCTGATCGGTATATCACCGACATCCTACTTGATCATGTGGTCCCGTATGCAGGCTTTGTCGGGGATAACTTCGTGTTAATGCACGATAATGCCCGGTGTCACACTGCACGTGTCACTAGGCAGTTCCTCGACGAAGTCGGTTTACGGACCATGGACTGGCCAGCGCTCAGTCCCGTCATGTATCCGATTGAGCATGTATGGGACCAGCTCAAACGCAAAGTCCGGGCCAGAGATCCAGCTCCTTCGAACATCCAGGAGCTAAAAGAGGCGTTGTTAGAGGAGTGGGAAGCGTTTCTTCAAGAAGACATAAAAAAATTGATCAGATCAATGAGGAATCGCGTAGAAACTCTTATAAAGGCTAGGGGAGGAAACACTAAGTATTAATTTAATAAATTTTCCTTGTTTTCGTTCAAATTTTTGGTTTTATTCAAAGGATTGGCTAACCTCAATTCATTTCTTAATTTATCATTTCTCCTATACCTATAGTCAACTTTCAATAAAAAAAAAAATACTGTACCGATTTTCATGATTAATGTTTTTTTTTAAAGCTTAGATTCCAAGCTTTAAAACGATGTATGTTTTTTTAAATATCAGCTATGCCTTAATTAAGAAACGGTATCCCGTATGCGCGTTAAAGGGTTGAGTCGATTTGGTTGCACGCGAGTGTATATCAACATGAATCCGCAAAGACATACTTTTTTTAAATATAATTTTTACTATAATAGCCGGTTAGAAATAAAGTTCGACAGTTTCGGTATACCTAGTGAAAGGTGGATGTTCTGAGTATTCAGAATATCTCTGACTTTTGGGAATATACTTGTGAGCATTATGCTTAAATGCTTTGAAATAAAGTTAACGTTGAAACACGTCTCCACTCAAAACACTCTTAAACTTCCATTATGAAGTAATGGTAGGTACTCGCCGAAAACAACTATATTTCATGTAAACTAAAACCAAGCTAATAATTCAGGCAATTTCCCCCAGGAGCTAGCTTCAGATAATTCGGTAGATATCGCCCGATTGGATCTTCAACACCGTTATTCGAATCACTGAGCTTATGTACCAGATCGATTTTCAATTTGTCTGCTTATCGGATTTGTAATGCGTCGAACTGTGGGCTCTACTTGTATTTTCTTGTTGTTTCCTACAAATAATTGTAGCAATTTGTCACTTTGCTATGTATTTGTAGTGCTACCTTAAGTTATGATTGCATCGAAAAGATTTCCAGTTCTTTTAAACACGAAATAATTACACAGGATCCTTCTTAATATGCCGACACTTTTTTAAGGGCATGATCATACCATCAAACTAAATAACTTTCTCTGTGGGACCAACATCGAATCCTAAAAAAAATCAGCTGTTCCATACATAACTGCAATCCTACTCCTTTACCTCCTACTTTTTTTCGCGATTTTGTTGTTGGTCCCATAGAGAAAGTTGTTCAGTTTGATGGTCTGATCGTTCCATTAAAAAGTGTCGGCATATAAAGAAAGGTCCTCTATATCAGTGACGTGCATTCAGGGTAAACAGAAAGACAGTAAAACCCTAACAATTTCTAAACTAAAAATCATTTTGTTTACTAAATGACTTTGATTTGTTTAACTACAGGAAAGTCATTTAGTAAACATTTTGTTTACTAAATGCTTTCAGTTTAGAAATTATTAGGGTTTTACTGTCTTTGTGTCTACCCTGAGTGCACACCACTGCTGTATATACCTACGTCTTACTTAACTTATTTGCGATCAAGTTTGCGATACACAAGGAATTGATAAACGAGAAATATCCAAATCACAAAGGAATTCGATCTTTGAATTTTAACATAAAATTTCAAGAGGTGCTGGAATAAAAGGCAATATCGAAGGAATACGGGGAAAGCATTATCATAACTACTTTTATTCCAAGCCGCAACGTACATTTCGTTTAAATTATTGGCAGATACTAAAATATATCGCTCCTTTGAGTTCGATTTTTCGAACTGTATAATATTGTTGAATAGTCTTTAGAATATTTAGTTTGAGTAACTTCGCTTCGTCGAACAATATCATCTAAAGTTTTTACATTAATTGTAGGTTAAAATACCGTGAACCTAAATAATATTAGCTCATGATCATGATACTAAGGTACTGCGTTACAATTTCTTTGTGTAATTTGGATGAACGCCAAATGGCTAGCCGTGATATCGTCTCATTTCCACTCTGTAGGCCTACCATGAGTTTTCTCTGTACGTTACTACTGTAGCTACGTCACCAATTCCGATTCCGATATTTCTATTTTTAATTTACTTTTAAATTTTCTGAAAAACGTAGGATTTATGGCTAAGATACCTTGGCCGCAATAACGTTAAAAATAAAAACTGTCAAATACAATAGAAAAGCCAAGCAGGCAAAAGAATAAAATCTCATTCAACCTCTATTATATTTTTCAGTATTTTTCTACCTTCTACCTTTATTTTTCAGTAATTTTGGTACCTTTCTTAAAATGAAATGTTGTCAATTGGCGACGCAACTACAATAGTAACGTACAGTGAAAACTCATGGTAGGCCTACTGAATTCAATTCGCGGCTTTTTCTGTCTATTTACCTTTACTATTTATACTAGCTTGTTATTAAGTTCATTGTTCTATGTTTAGACTTCTAATTGCTAGGAATACTAAGTAGATTGTTATTGATCGTCTATTATTAACAGCTAACAATGAAAACTTATCATCTTTGTACGTAGGTACTGGTGTCTAGACAGTTTGCAACCATCGGCGTCGTAGTTATGTTACACGACTGGAGTAAATTAAAATACCATTGAATTATTAATAGCTGTCAATCTAGTGGGGTCGAAAAATCGTCTCACGTAATTAATGGCGTCCCCAAAGCAGTGTTAGGTATATAGGGTCCTTCTAAGTATGCTGACACTTTTTTAAGGGGATGATCAGACCGTCAAACTGAAAAACTTTCTCTATGGCACCAACATCAAAAACGCAAAAAAAAATCTCCTTCATATAAAACTGCAAGCCAAATGTATGGGACAGCAGATTTATTTTTTGCGATTTCGATGGTAGCTAGTCCCATAAAGAAAGTTGTTCAGTTTAATGGTCTGATCATTCCCTTAAAAAGGTGTCAGTATATTGGGTCCAACTAAATATGCTGACACTTTTTAAGGGGATGATCAGACCGTCAAACTGAACAACTTTGTCTATGGGACCAACATCGAAATAGCGAAAAAAAAATCAGCTGTCCCATAAATTTGGCTCAAGTAGGTTTGCAGTTTTGTATGGAAGAGCTGATATTTTTTTCGTGATTTCGATGTATGTGCCATAGAGAAAGTTGTTCAGTTTGACAGTCTGGTCATCCCCTTAAAAAAGTGTCAGCATATTAAGAAGGACTCTGTATAAAGAAGGACCCTCTATGTTTTGCTAGAATGTCCCGTGTGCCTGAACACTTGCACGAGAGAGGACCTAAATAAAGCTAAACTGTATGCTGTCAGGCTCACCGAATACCTTGCCAGTAAAATTATAGAAACTCCATCGTAGAGCAATTGACACGAAAAGAAGAAGACTAACAATATATTTGCATTGTTACAGTTGACGAGAAAATATTCTGCTGCCATGGTGGTCTGTCACCCGACCTGCAAGCCATGGAGCAGATCCGGCGGATCATGCGGCCGACCGACGTGCCCGACCAGGGTCTGCTGTGCGACCTGCTGTGGTCAGACCCGGATAAGGACACCGCCGGGTGGGGGGAGAACGACCGCGGCGTCAGCTTTACGTTTGGAACAGAGGTTGGTAACGTTACTAAGGAACATACATTCATCTGCGTTTACTTTTAAGTGGATGTTCTGAGTTTTCAGAATATCTCTGACTACGGAATATAGTCGTGAGCATATGCTTATGCTACTTTTAACTATTATTTTTAGACTCTAAAATAATATAGGGTCCTTCTTAATATGCTGACACTTTTTTAAGGAGATGATCAGACCATCAAACTGAACAACTTTCTCTATGGGACCAACATGGAAATCGCGAAAAAAAAAACTGCTGTCCCATACAAAACTGCAAAAACTACTTGAGCCAAATGTAAGGGAGAGCAGAATTTTTTTTTCGCGATTTCGATATTGGTCCCATAGAGAAAGTTGTTCAGTTTGATGGTCTGATCATCTCCTTAAAAAAGTGTCAGCATATTGAGAAGGACCCTGTATATGGTTGGCACTTTGCACGAATATTCAACAATTAAAATTACATTTATACTTGATCTAAAGACTAAAATAAGTCGAATTAAAATTACATTTACTGAAATTTTTAGAAAAATACATTAATTCGTGCTATTCGTTTAGAAATTTTGAGATAAAGAAGTCATCCAGTTGCATCCAGTATTAAACTTGAGCCATAATACTAATTAGGTTTTTTGAATTCCCGGGTCTCCTTCAACAGATTGAACCGAATTAGAATCGACCAGGTTCTAGGACCTATAGTCTTCTTTCCAAATCTTTTAAGGTTCCCGGGAATTCGAAAACCCTAATACGGATCTCTTTATTTATAGCTTCCTCAGTTTTACATTACAAATACAACGTGTTAATGAATAAGCGCAAAACCTCATACACCCCAACTGATTTATAGCAAAATAATTAGATTGAAACAAATTTGGATAGTTAAAGTTTAAAGTTATTCACATTTTAAGTCTTCATTCAAAAATGATTTGTCATCATTTCAGCACTGAATGAAAGCATTTTAAGAATCTTGTTTTGGTAGTAAGTAGGGGTGATGTGCTCGTTCGGTGGGTTGATATCGAGTTTAGTAAATATTCAATGTTACAAGCAAATTATTTTATATATTGAAAAAAGTTACCCATGTTGAAAACATGATAATTCGATTCTGCTGTCGATTCTAAACAAACTACTTTCTAGTTTTGCGTTAATTCATTAACACGTTGTATATGTCAATGTGCTTGTCGTGAACATTGGTATCCGATTAGACTTTAATTAAATATACAGCAATTAATACTTTATAGACATAACCCAAGTTGGAATGTCGATAGTAAATACGTATCCGCATTGTTGAGGTAACCTTATTCTTAATCAGTTTGACCTGAACTTTCTACTTGATAGCTCGACACTCTCTGATTAGTGCAGTGGCGCTAGCGCTTCGAAACTATGATATGATAACTCTGCCAGAAATATTTGTTTACTCTCTAAATTCCAATTTGATATCTACTTTCAAGCAATGGTAAATTGATTTCGATTACTTTACATCCAAAGTAATATCGACATTGTAATTAACTCTGAATGGTGTTAAGTTGACTCTGTAGACAAATAAATCTATAAGGACTTAATGAATGAAATACTATGATGAAATCAGTGTTGCCAGATCCTATCTTAAGAAATCCGTAGGTCAAAGTTGAAAAATCTGTAGAAATCCATGGTAATCTACCTGAAAAATCCATAGATCTACAGACTTTTTTAAAATGCTTTATCTTACTACTTTGGAGTGAACTGGTCCAAAACATAACTTAGTCAAGTTTAAGCGAGAATAATGCCCAGCAACATGAATATTGTTTCATTATTTTCATGATCACTGTCTGTGTTAGTCTTTTTGTCATACATGTTACAGTTAAATATTTCTGTCGTGTAGACACAGAAAGACGAGTCATTTTTTACGAAACACAGTCCAATATAAAAAAAAAGTTAACATAATTTGATTTATTTGCGGCTGGGTATAATTTTATGCAGCAATTTGACATTTTAGGTAGAAATTCAGAAAAATTCGTAGATTTGACATTGAAATCTGTAGATCCGTAGGCCAGGCCATTAATCCGTATATGAAATTAACGCTGGATGAAATCATCATTTCTATCAATTTCTTAATTATTATTATAGTGGCGCAATACTCGTAATATGCCCGGCAGTGTAGTAAGGGTCGATTTTATCGATTATCCTTAATAGAAAATACTGCGTTTCTGAGAGTCCGCCGTGTTTAAAGTGATAAGATAGAGGGTGATCACAATAGGTCAGCTATAGTCGTAGTAAAAAAACAGCTAACTATTAGCCACGGCACCGCGATATAGCGCTATCGCGCCTTAACTCTCTTTCTATTTGCTCGCGAACGAACCGAACTTGATAAAAGGCGCGGCGATAAGACACGTAAAAAAACATTTTTGGGACAAAATATCATAACGAACCTAGCGGAAATGTCATATCAAAAGATTTAGACAAAGAACTTTGGATAACACTCGTGTGACTGAGTCATTGAACCATTTTATCAATGATATCTATGATAAGATTGATGGGCTACTGACAATATTGCCAAATTTATTTGTTTGTACGAATTGAACCATATTTGTTTTCATTCTACTCACAGTAAATAGCAACACATTTGGAAATGAAATTGGGACATGTAAAATAGAAATCTGTGTAATAGCAGAAATCGATAAGGAAATATACATTTAATTTGTTTTATGTAAACTTTCTCATTTTAAATCTATTGAGATTGTCTGCCTGTCCACAGATCAGAGGTTAATTCTATTGAGATTGTCTACTAAATCTATTGAGATTGTCTACCTGCCCACAGATTAGAGGTTAAATCTATTGAGATTGTCTACCTGTCCACAGATTAGAGGTTAAATCTATTGAGATTGTCTACCTGTCCACAGATTAGAGGTTAAATCTATTGAGATTGTCTACCTGTCCACAGATTAGAGGTTAAATCTATTGAGATTGTCTACCTGCCCACAGATTAGAGGTTAAATCTATTGAGATTGTCTACCTGTCCACAGATTAGAGGTTAAATCTATTGAGATTGTCTACCTGTCCACAGATTAGAGGTTAAATCTATTGAGATTGTCTACCTGTCCACAGATTAGAGGTTAAATCTATTGAGATTGTCTACCTGTCCACAGATTAGAGGTTAAATCTATTGAGATTGTCTACCTGTCCACAGATTTCACTTTATATTCAAAATTGTTCAGAGAAACCGAATTTTTACCCTGCGATAAGATACCCAAAAACGGTTCTATTGCCTCGCGTCACGTATCTCTTTCTATTACACAGTGGTGCCGCTAGGTACATCTCGCTCTCTCAGCTATTAGTCACTCTATTAGTAACTTTATGGTCATTCCCCTGTATTGTCCTTAAGGCTCTGCGCAAACGAGCAACCGGCCACAACCACCGGTGGCTAGCTACAAGCAGTTCACACACATATTTCATGAATTTTGTAGGGACTCGCCGCACCGCACACTTGTGGCCGGATGCCGCCACTCGGTGACCGCGAAAGCTACCGGTGGCTGTGGCCGGTGGCTCATTTGCACCGAGCGTTACTTGTAAGGGCAATACCGCGGAATTTCACAAATATGTAATCAAGCCTTTTAATCAATAATTTTCTGCGTTCCGTTCATTTCCGTTTCAATGTTGAAACAACGTACCTATTTCGAAATGCGTAAAGTGTATTAACAAGAGGGAAACGACAGTCTCACGTTTGTAGGATATCACGAATCACGCGATGAATAGCCAATTAGCAGGCTCGCTACTAAATCACGTTCTCTTGCTGGGCATTGGAAGTCTGTCTGTGGGACCTTGCTGCAAACTTTAGGCTACGAATTTATCTTTTTTAAGTTTACATAAATGCGCTCAATGTATTATGGTTGCGATACGAGAATGTTGCTCCTCAGAATATTGCAACAGGTCTGGCACTCTATAGAACGTATGTCCATGACATTGCGTGTAGGGTTGAAAGCCGCGCTTTGCATTTAGCGTCATCTACATTTCGATACTTTTTATTGTTCGTTCTGTTATTAAAAATAGTATTTGAGCTAAAGAATTACTGAAAATGTGAATTTAGCGTTATTTTTCAACGTTTTTTATGCACTGAAAAGACAATTTTATGTAGTCAAATCCAACGGGTTCGCGCGCCTGACTGCATTCCCTTGCTCGGCTCCCCTAAAGTGTCCCCAGAAAATGTGAGGTGAGGTGGGGTATCTGATGTAAGAGGGGGGCGGGGAGTGGTCGTTATGTATGTAGTACTATATACAGGGTCCTTCTTAATATGCTGACACTTTTTTAAGGGGATGATCAGACCGTCAAACCGAACAACTTTCTGTATATCACCAACATCGAAATCGAGAATAAAAATTCTGTTGCTCCAAACAAAACTGCCAACCTCGAGCCAAATGTATGAGACAGCTGGTATTTTTTTCGCGATTTCGATGTTAGTTCCATAAAGAAAGTTGTTCAGTTTGATGGTCTGATCATCCCCTTAAAAAAGTGTCAGCATATTAAGAAGGACCCTGTATAATATTAGTGAGAATGTGAGATTTAACGAGTAAACGCCAACGCCCACTATAGTATACCCACACCATAGAGTAAAAGAGATAAGGAGTGCTATTCTATGGTACAAACAGGTATAACAGTCTTATACCTATACCATATATACTGGAAAATAAAGTATTATATTCATACTAAGAGGCGTACCTCGGAAAAAGCTCAAAATCCCGTCTCTTAGATGGCGCTGACTCCTTGCCCGTATACGCTAAGAAATTTTGATTAGTCTTCCACTTTAGTTCTACACTTAACTAATGAGCATGTTCGGTGGTTGCAGGTGGTCGGCAAGTTCCTGTCGAAGCACGAGTTCGACCTAATCTGCCGCGCGCACCAGGTCGTCGAGGACGGCTACGAGTTCTTCGCGAAGAGGCAGCTCGTCACTCTCTTCTCCGCGCCCAACTACTGCGGAGAGTTCGATAATGCCGGTTCGTTTTTTCTTTTACGTTATCCGGAAAAAGATCTGACTGACAATCTGGGGCCTATTTCTTAGATATGTCAATTTTAATTTACAATGACAATACAGGTTACATTGCTAGTTATTTCGTCCCCTACGAAACGATGGGACAATTTTTTTGTAAAATGAGAATGTTTCATGAATATCCGATTCCTATTGAAGTAATCTACTTTCTTTATAATACAAATTTGAATCAACTTTGAATTTTCCGGAAACTTTCAATCGTCTCTAGCGTACAGTTTAACTTTTGGTAGTCACGCCCATGCGTTTTGTAGTGGACGATTTATGGCGTTAAACACTGGTTAAACAAACATGACTGTGTCCTAAATAACATTTTCAGTAATGTATCTCAAATTGTCATTGTAAATTATGATTGTCAGTATATTCATGAAATAGGCCCATGGTAATTTTTTTATCATCTTGACGTTTTATACCTTGAAAACATTAATTTTGGACTTTTTGTACTTTCGACAGTTTGCACGTTGATATTTTAAACCATGACATTTTTATACCTTGATGATTTTCATGGTTAGGCCAACCATGAAAGTCATCAAGGTATAAAAAACGTCAAGATGATAAAATAATTACCGTGGGCCTATTTCATGAATATACTGACCATCATAATTTACAATGACAATTTGAGAGACAATTTTTATGTCATGACATTTTACATTTTCGAAATTTATATACCTTGACATTATTCATTTTAGACATTAGTCGCCTAAATCCTTTTATCAGCTAACTTCACAAATAAAGTTCAAGACAATATTAACGATCTCCGAATTAGAACTATGTACCATACAAGTAAGTACCTCAGTCGACTTAACGTAGCAAATCGAAATCTTTTTGTTTTCAGGCGCACTCATGTCAGTGGACGAAACCCTGATGTGCTCGTTCCAAATACTAAAGCCAGCAGACAAGCGCAAGCTGTACTCTGGCCTCAACATGGGTCGCCCCAACACGCCGCCCCGAGCCCAGCCCAAGAACAAAAAGAAGTGAGTGTTCACACACTTTACAGACACCCACACGAAAAGCAATAAAAATATAGCTTCAATACTAAACGCACTGTTGCCAAAATACGTAATTATTATGCAGGTACTGGTTATTGGCATGGGACAATGGGAGACATGATAAACTCAACGGTAGAATTACGTAGGTTCTAAGTCATGACATTATATGTCTTGGAATGGGTACGATAAGACTTGTGAACTATTTTAGATCTAATGGAACCCAGCGTAGTGCATACAGTGCTGACATCGGCTCAATATGAAGCGATAATATAAATATAACATTGGCAATGTTAAATACGCCGCTCTCCATTAAGTTTGCAATAGTCCAGACTTCCTAATTGTTACCCAGTCAAATGTATTCCAAATTCTAAATTGATGTAAAATCCATAACATTTCGAAATCATCATTCACACCCAGTACTCTTCGAAGTTGAATTTATTATTCTATCGCTTATTTTTCGACTGAAACAGGCATCTGAAAGGCCAGGCCAGGCCCTTGAACCTGTCTTCTTTTCTTAGTTTGGAAACAACGCAAAGTTAACTCATCTTTGTGGCTGAGTTTGCCAGTTGATTGGATTCAATGTGACAATATATCTTTTTGCATCATATATTTTCTGTTCGCCAGAGACTTGAAGGACATAAGGTAATATGTGTGAGCTTTTGAGTGTATAACATTATACAATACCACTCTTCACATAACGCATAATCTCAAAAATTAACATCAAAATCTCTAAAAATCATTGTGTGAAAAAGTCATTGTCCAGCAATATAAATGGTTATTCAAGCCCTCTAGAAATTTTAAATGAATAAAATATGGCCTAGTATCATGGTAATTCTCACACCCCGAAAATATCGTCTAGAAAAATATACCGCATTAACGTTGCGAATTACGGGGGCTTCATAGCACCACCCATCTTTTTGCACTGGGAGACAAAACCTGGACTCTGGAGGACCTAGAAATTTCCAGTCATTATTTCATTATAGTTTTGTATTCATGTTTTATTTTTTTAATTTATTTCTATCATGTGCAAGTGCTACTACGAATTTCGAGTGTTATTTTGCTTTATTGAATATTATTTCATAGTATTTCAACCAATCTTAAATTATAGCAGGTGCATAAAAAATGTCTTACGGCATTAAAATCTGTAAGATGTTTTCTGCGCCGACTTTAACCGCCATGTCGTATCAAAGCTTTATAGCGCGAAAATTAAAACGAGTTCAAAATGGCGGACGTACATTTTTAACAAGGGAACTGTAATTCCGTTAAAACACTCGATAATAGAACTTTAATAATAACCAAACAGCACACTCAAAGTTCGTCACACTTATTAAACCAGTAATCTCACGTGTGTCGTGTTTTGTTCCCACTCAGTTAAGCGCCACGCCAGCGCCGCTGCGGTGCGTCGACATGCATGGATTCCCTACCGTAACACTACCGTAGCATTACTATACATTACATAACATTTACCTTTTCTCTGGGGTGGACTTCGTTGACAGTTGCGTGGCTGCGGATTTTAGATTTCACAAAAACAAAATTACGTTGTTCCAAGAATACTTGATAAGAACTTGTTAAAGGGTTCCCATATTATTAAAGATCGTGCAACGAAACATGAGCGATGACCTTGAATGCGCAGAAATCAAATTCGGGTCTATTTGGCGGACGCAGGAGGTAGCCGACGCGCGAACGCCATTGCCTGATCAGTCCCCTTTTACGTCATCAACCAACGCGAAAATTCCCACCACTTTTCCCCTCCCCAGCGCTTATGGTTCGTTGTGCATCATGTACATTCGTAATACACCTAGAAATTTTTTCTACATTTGTGAATTCATAAGTCCACATCCTGAAAAAGGATTACGAAATAAGTATCATAATTAATGTCTCGATAAGCTTACTCTGTATATGATAAGTGTCTCCTTTAGGTTAGGAGCTTTCTTTACATCAAGTGTTGAGCTCTTATTTTGTATCTGAGGATAGTATAAGGTCATTGACAATCTAAAGATCGCAAATGCTTTCTAAAAAACTGTTTAAAACTGATCCTTTTCATGTGACAATATTTATTTTAATAATATTGTCCTGTCAACGGAGTGTGCGTTTAGATTTTATTATTTTAAACATTTTTGTATAATTTTTAAAACATGAAATTTTAGAAATCAAGTATCTGTTAGTGTTGCCCCGTTGTCTCATCCTGTATTTGTATTAGCTATAGGGTTCGTTTTTGCTTGCACGTTTATCTACAATTGCTGGACGATTGTTCGGCGCGGACATGAGTGATGCGAACTTTTACAGCTAATTGCCTACATTCGAGTCTTCACACTAAGTAAAAAGGATAGCCATTGTATTAATGGTGTATTTATTAAAAAATATATATTGTTTTTCTGCAACACCTAAGAAATATATGCGAGGACTTAGGGTGAACCTCATCTGGCAGCACGGAAACGCATTTGTTCACGCTCTATCCTTTTCTGGCGCTCAGGAACGTCATTGGCTAGAGCGAGAAAGGTCTGCTTTGTCGGTGCTGCCGCGTGCGATCGCATTCCCGCTATCTTTCTCCCCCTAGCAAATGACGTTCCTGAGTGACAGAAAAGGATGGAGCGACGGAAAAATGCGATGCGGTGCTGGCAGATGAGGTTCAACCCTTATTCGATAAATCTCCATTGGAGATCAAACATTTTATTATTTACGAAATCAGCCATTTTAAGCGGAAGCTGCCAGTGTCGCATGTTCTTTTAATGTTTTTTAAAGCAGTTAGTATTGGCTCCGGGTAATCCTCGGCTTTATAAATGTGGATGGATGTGTATGGAATGGTACGAACATAAAATATTTGTATGGCTGTATGTATGGTTGCTGTCGTATGCTTGTCGCATTCAATATTCAAGTTTTATATGTAAGGTTGTGTGCGGTTGTAATTTTGACACTTGGAGACTGTCGCTTTGATTGTGAACTTTGTTACGAGAGCCAAATCGCACAAACTATTTTTGAGCGTAGACGATATTGTCGCTATCGCCGCGGTATGTCTGAGATCAATCAGTGTCGCGGTGGAATCGCGGCGATAACACGATTCAGTTGCGACGTCGCTTAGGTGCAGTTGCGTCATGAGTTGCCAAATTAATGACCTATTGTCTTAAGCCGAAGGTTTATAATTGTAAAACAAAAACTAAGTGGCATAACAAGATTTGTGCTTTCTTATCAGGTTCGAAATGTATTGGTTAAGGGAAAAACGTATCAAAATCAATGGTAACTGTAACAAGGTTTTTTCGAATTCCTAATAAAAAAAAAACTTCCCAATTCCATATCAAACGTTCGAACCATTAAAACTTTATCTTGCTCGTAAAATCATTTTACAGCCAATTACAAAGGTAGATTGGTAGAACCAATTTGTTTCTGTAGCCTAGCATGGTTTCTCTTTTCGAGCGCGACTCGTGTTCTCTACATACAACCTGTCACCTATTGTATCATTCGTTTGCAAAATGCGATTAAGTTATGAGAAAGTCTACTTTGGTGTCAGAATTGCAACCGCACTGTTCGCAGTTAAAACTAATTTAACGACATTGAGATAAAAATGTATTGATAATATTCGAAGTAATTGATAAACTCCGTATTAAAGAATAAGTAATAAGCATAAATATTGTAAACGACGCGTAGTATGTTGAGGGAAGAACAAAATATTAAAATAACTGTAAAAAAAAAGAAGTAAAAATAATTAACCGTCCCCGCTTAGGAGTGTTGGGCTTTAGTAACTTTAAGAAACGCTTTCAGCTTATGTCTTACACTATTGCTTAGAGAGGTTTTAATCGCTGCGAAAAATCAGTACCTTTTTTTACAATGAGCGTTTTTCGCTAGATGGCGCCACGTTTAAAAGTTGATTCAAAAGATGCCAACGCATGAATTAATGAAATTTTTCATAATTTACAAATCAATTTAATCGAAAATTTGAAACTTTAGGTACTTCAGACTTGGCTGTATGGGCGCGATCCTATGGCTTTTAACCTGTGCTAGACACGTTTTGCTGACGTAACCCGTCACGGGGGTTAAATAGGCAGGCACTGTCTTGGCATGATTTTGACATGATTGGGCATTGCTCTATGGAGCGATGAACATAGATCAGGCATGCAAAACGCTCATTGTGTACCTGGCCACATATATGGGTTATTGATTTTCCTGGATATTTTAACTTTAGCCTGAATTTTATCTCATTCATGACGTAAGTCGCGCGTCTAGAAATTAGCAAGTACTTAGTGACAAGAAGTTACTTAGACATAAATTCTAAGTATTGAATAACAATTGAAAAGATTAAACTATGCGTTTTAGTAAATTATTTATAGTAGCAACGCAATAAGGTCTTAAAATAAGCAGCGAGTTAAAACACTACACACGTATTTCCACCGATTAATCTAAAAAACGCAAGAGGTGTAAGACAAAGCTCTAAGCTTGACAAAACGGAAACCTTTTTAATTTAGTCGTATAGCTACCGAATGTGTTAGACTGACGCGCGAGGCCCACGGCCGATCAATACTGAATCAATGGTTTACTGATGTATGAACAAGAAAATTGTATATTAATTTCGTAAATAAAATACTTTCTGAATATTTTGACTCTTTTATTTACTTACATACAGTAGTACCAGGTTTATAAGTCTCACCGATGTACCTGCGCAGTTGAGAAATTTTAACAGTACGCGAAATTATATTGACTAATCGAAATGTGCGACCTTAAATACCATGTCGCTGTTGGCTATTGTGCCTGTATTGAGCCTGTATGGCCCTAGCATCAGTTGACAACTTCTTAATATGCTGACACTTTTTTAAGGGGATTATCAGACCGTCAAACTAAACAACTTACGCTATGGCACCAACAGCAACATCGAAATCGCGAAAAAAAAATCTGCTGTCCCATACAAAACTGCAAACCTACTTGAGCCAAATATATGGGACAGCTGACTTTTTTTCGCGATTTCGAAGTTGGTCCTATAGAGAAAGTTGTTCAGTTTGATGGTCCGATCATCCCCTTAAAAAAGTGACAGCATATTAAGAAAATTCTCTCGTTTTTCGACTCATATTCCACAGGAAAGTAGTTTAGTTTCATTATTTGAAACCTCCAAAACTTTATTGGTAATTAAAAATGGTGTACAATGACATTCTATTTGTGGTTTATATTAAAATTACTGCTACATTCCGAAATCGAGTTTTAAACTTACTTCTTTTCGTTAACATTCACCAGCAGCGTGTAATAGGAGAACGAAGTCTTGATTATCTGAAAATGAAAATATTTCTTATTTTTACATAAACTCACAACCGTATTCATTTTCGGAGTGGTCAGAAGCCTTCAACTTTT
This sequence comes from Agonopterix alstromeriana, assembly GCA_963924505.1. Classification (NCBI taxonomy): domain Eukaryota; kingdom Metazoa; phylum Arthropoda; class Insecta; order Lepidoptera; family Depressariidae; genus Agonopterix; species Agonopterix alstromeriana. The sequence goes on along the minus strand of OZ004681.1, from coordinate 171,592 downwards.
CTGAACCTTATTTTATAGTAGCTTCGTCGGTAGTGAACCTGCCTGCTGTACCGAGTCGGTCGCGGTCGCCGGTTCGAGTTAAGTCTGGGACAAATATTTGTATGATGAACATGAATATTAGTACCTGAGTCATGAATGTTTGTATCTACAGGGTCCTTCTTAACATGCTGACACTTTTTAAAGGGATGATCAGACCGTCAAACTGAACAACTTTGTCTATGGCACCAACATCGAAATCGCAAAAAAAAATCGGCTGTCCCATACATTTGGCTCGCAGTTTTGAATGGAACCGCTGATTGTTTTTTGCATTCGGAGAACATTGGATACAACGTTTTATTTCTTAAATTCAATACATTTGTGGAAAAACCACCCAAGTGTTCTGTTAATAAAGTACTTCCTGTTTCGTTTCCGAGACTAATTCTTAATAATTGAAAATAATTAGGGTATACCTAAGTTAGTATGAGAAAGAGTATCTAGTACTGCATACTACTGTTAAGCTTGATAGCGAACCATTTAGGGAGATACGGACAGCAACAAAAGTATTTAAATCCATCGGTAAGAATCTTCCGGCGCGCACGATAACCGGCGCCGTGTTAGCGAGCAGAATGTTCAGGAGGAGTCGTCGCGGCCGCACGCCCATCGTGTGCCACGCGCTGTGGTATGCTGCCGTCGAGACCCGGCTCGCCTGTGACGGTTTTAATGCTTTGAGTAATGTAAGAATAACATCCCGGCATCGATAAAACTGATCAACTAGTGGGAAAAAACGGAAAAATGACCGCTACAAACACCTTCAATGACTACCTACCTGACTTGACTTAATGAAAATTGTAAAAATTCGTCTGGGTAATCATTACAGCCGACCCTGTATTGTAGCACGAGCCGCAGGCGAGGGCTGTAAACGAGCAGAGTCTGTAATAATCAACGCTCACGCGTTTCATACGACGCTTTACAACACACTTGCGAGAACATAAAAAATTGATTTCACAAAAAGGTTTAGACAAAATTTGTGAGAAATGACGCCCAGATTTCTTTCTTCTCGAGCTATAACCGCACTATTGCAATAATGTAAGGTAAAACGCTTACGTGTTTTATAAACTGTATTATTAACCTAAAAGCTGTGCGAGAAGAGCCACTTTACGAGCAAGTGTGTAGAAAAATAACAACTCAATATAAAGGATTAAGAAGCTAGCATATGCTACCAGCATTTTGGGCGCCTTTCCGCATTGCAGCGATCTTGATCGGGTGTTCTATCTGTTGATGGTTCACCGATCAGTAAATAGGTTTCCGATCTGCAGCTAGACCCCCGATATTTCGGTTTGTTTGCCTTTTTTGTACTGTTCTAATTAAGTTCAGTTTTAGACAAGTTTGATTAAAAATATTTTATAATTGTGTAATATCTAATTTTAGTTCGTCAGTAAAATAAAGGATTAAGATACCTGCAAAATTAATTGATTTCCAAAATAACAATAGACGAAAAAGTCTAGTGCCGTCGCACCTAAGTAATCCACGGTGGTCATGTCGAATTTCTGAAACATTCATAATGCATTCATATTTAAAAGTTCAGCTTATTTAGTAGGTAAATGCATATACAATTTTATTCATCACATAGTGTTTTCCCAAACTCACAAATGTAGCTGCGTACAGTAAAGTGCAAAGAGACATGGTGACCTGCACAACTCTCAGGACTAGAAGCGGCGAGACGAACGCCTCGAACATCTCCTTGTACCGGCTGGCGACCTGGTAGACTTGCGCGCAGTCCCGCAGCGCGCTCTCCGTGGCCTCGTCGTACGCTGGGTCGTAGATATCTGCTGTACAAGTTATATTTTATTATCAGTTACGAATAGCACCAACACAGTCGGGTGTCGTCAGAGATGACAAATTCCTTCAGGTGTCTTAGGCCGTGATTCAGATACGATTTTTAAGTCACAGTTCGAACTCCCGTATGTCAAAATCCATACATTTTCGCCCTGCTTAGCTCGAGCTAAGACTAAAGAAATCGTCTCTGAATCTCGGCCTTACACATCTTTGACGCCCAAACCGTGTGGCTGTCAGTTGGTTATAGCCACTGCATATATCCTGCGTACTTGTTTGCTTTCTATAGGTAATTGTAAAGTATAAGCAGTCGCCTTGGTCGACATCGACTAGGAATAATATTTTTTTACATTTTAGTAGATAAATTCATTATTTTTATTTGCACTCACCAAAATGTGCCCTTCTCCCAACAAAGCGGTTGGCCTGAAACAAGATTTGATAATTAAAACAAATCTAATCATCATCAGCCTATGTTATGTTTTGTCATAAGAATCATCACACATACTGGCCCATCCTTTTCTGGAGCAGGCCATTCTCCACCACACGAGCGCAGAGACGTGTGAAGTTGCTCACTCGGCGCTCATAAACTGCTAGATAAAGAGTTCATCTGCTAGCCACAGAGTAGGTAACCCCAGTTTATTTAATAGTTACTAACGTAACGTTAGCGTTTGAGATAAAATTTATATTTAAATTTACTTCTCCTGGTTAATTTTTTTTAACTTACGTTAAACAAAACAAAAGTAGAAAAAACTCAATCCCGCAAGTACCGCGGGATTCGCGGGATTATTGACCTCAATCCCGCAGGCATGCGGGATAGCGATTTTAATAATGATAATATTAATAATGCGGGATTGGATTCCGTAATTATAATATGGGTTATGATCCTCATCTATTAATTTAATGTCTAAATAAAATGTCCCCTTTTCTGTGTACTTTCTTCTAAGCCAAAAGTACACCATATTGCACTCCCCTATCCCGGCGCCCACACACAACCAAAGATGGTGGACTTTTGAACATTTATGATAGGTACCAACGAGCTACGGCACAAAAGGTACGGTTCAGATCCAACGTACCAATTTCCTATCATAATGATACTGTGAATCCTGTATCTCAGTTTTGCTATAGATATAACTATGTTTCTCATCCTCCGTGATGTCACTGTGCGCGCGAACTAACGCTGAATGATGGACGCCGCTCTGGAGCAGGGCTGTGTATCGAACGTTGCGGAGACTACAGCAAAGGAGGTCTAGCTGGCCGCAGAGTAGGATCGTATTCGCTGCGAAGAACACTCCTGTAAGGTATATTATTTTAATTAGTACCTATCCTATCTGCTGCAAAATAGCGACATAATTTTTTTAAAAGTTTATTTACGTAATACTCTCAAACGGTTATGAAGGAAAACATCGTGAGGAAACATGCATATACGCTGAAGAAATTCTGATGCGTATGTGAAGTCTGCCAATCAAGTATTAGGGCACGTGTGGTGGTCTGACCCCCGTACGCCTGAGTGGAACGTACCTATACAAGGTGTTACAAAAATACAAACAGACATTTAAGGTCGTGGTTTAGACAATCAAACTGAACAACTTTTACTATGGGACCAATATTGAAATTGCAAAAAAAATCTGATGTTCCATCTAGAATTAAACATGTTAACGGGTGGTGACGGGTCTGATGTTCCATACTAAACTACAAATCTACTTGAGCTCAATGTATAGGACAACTGTTTTTATTTCGCGATTTTGATGTTGGTCCCATAGTGAAAGTTGTTCAGTTTGATGGTCTAAACAACCCCCTTAAAAGTTTTTAAATGTTTATTTTTACTTTTGTAACACAGGCTGATGATTGAAACACGAAGTGATCGATTATTGATATTTACTGCAACAGACCGAATCCACACTGCTGGGTAGGTACGAGTATATACTGAGACTAGACTACTCGTAGGTACTTAGTACGTAAGATTTTTTTAGAACTTAGTTATATTTAACACATTAAATAAAGATATGTACAAGCGGTTTTGAGGTTTCGCGTTTATTTGTTGTACCTACCCATCGACTTACCTAACTGTCCCATAGCCAGCCCCACGAAGGCCTGGCCGACAGCCTGGCGAAGGAACGCGATGACGTAGAACGCGGGGCGGGTCACGTCCATGTATATCCAGTCGTTAAGAGGCTGCCGAGTCCAGACTGCACAATTAACAATGTGAGAATCATCTGTAGAGTCACCTCATATCGTATCACGCAGTAGGCCTAAACCACATCACGGTTAAACCTTTAAGAGGATAGTCGGGTACTATTTAGTCCATACAAACGTATTCGCCTGTTTCCTCCCTGGTCAAAAAATGAAGCCGTGGTGGTCCAGTGGCGAGTAACCTTAGCTGCCGTGCAGGAGGCGATGGTTCGATCCCCGTCCAGGCCGACTCGTACCAATGAGTTTTTCGGAATTTATGTACCATTTGTAACACCACTGGCTTTTCGGTGAAGGAAAACATCGTGAGAAAACCAGCATTCTTAAATTTCGAGGCATGTATTGTACCCACTGTCCATTATGTGGCGACGGGCTCACTCCTAGTCACACTGGACAGAGTTTCGGTACTACTGGTGAAACGTGGATGTTCTGAGGTTTCAGAATATCTCTGCCTACCCCCTTGGGGAATATAGTCGTGAGCATGTGCCTCCCTGGATAATGACACTAGAGCAAAAAAACCACATAATCTATATGGCCTCTCCATGTCCCTATATTTTGTTTTTTACGATAAATTAATTACTATAAGAAGTACGCATAGCATAGCATAATATGCTCAGGAACGAAAACTAAAATGCGCCTTGTATAATGCAATAAATTATTATGAATTATGAATCTGTTACGGTAAATTAATTAATCTGTGTTTTAGTATGGAACTGCTGTTTTTTTTTTCCAGATTTCGATGTTGATCCCATATAGAAAGTTGTTCAGTTTGATGGGGATGATCATCCTCTTAAAGAACTATCAGCATAGGTATTAAGAAGGACCCTACTTACAGTATATAATAACCGGTATCGCCACATACATCGTCACACTAAACAACGTGCAAGCCGTATAGAAGTACGCAAAATACTTCGCCGTCTTATAACTGTCCCACATCGTCATGTTAGTCAAACCCTGACCTGAATGAAACTTAAAATTCTTATTCATGTAGTTTATCAACTCGTACATTTCTTCTTTATACAACGCGAAGTAAGATATGATGGCAACAGATGACATTAACGGCAAACCATCAGCTATTTTGTCCAAACTCTTCATGATATCTTCCCATTCAGTGTACAGATTGACAATCAAAGATATCTGTAGGTTTGTCAAGATGAACAGGACCGTGCATTGGTAAACATTATTTATTACCAACTGGTATTCTTTCTCGGGTTTCTGATACCAATCCCAGCAGCCAACTATTTTCAATGGCATTATTATGAAATGTGTGTAATCGGTCAGTTTTTCAGTGTTTAATTTCGATTTTGATTTCTTTTTCTTTGATATTATGGACATTATTGTAGTTGTAAATGTTGTAATTTCGTTGGATTTATGAATTGATAGTGATAGTTTGTAAGGTTCCTAACTTCTTTTATTGGTCCAAGTTAGCAAACTCCTGCAAAGTTAATAATGTCTAATTGAACCGATTTGTACCAACTAGGTAGTAGACATAGTAGATTGTTAATTGTTTGAGTTTACAATTCTATAAGTAGATATAAATAAAGCTTTCCGTTGGTCCGTCAATTGACAGATTTGGCTAACTATTTCCACAGAGATGGTTTGGTGTGGGCTTTGGTGTTCTATAAATAATTATCTGTGATTATACGACCGTTATACCCACAGTATTTCAAATATGCCCCTGTTAAAAACTGCCCCCTCTGTCCTACCATATACCTACCTATTAAACACAAAAAAAAAACCCAAAATAACAAGGAACTTTAGGAACCAATCTAAAGATTATTTATTATCGTTAGTAATTCAGCCTTATTGCTGTTAAAGTTGTGCGTCCTGACACCCTATTTTTGATTCGTAAATTATGTATCGTATTGTATTTTTTATGCATTAAGTACCTAGTTATTCATATTTACACACTGCTATGCTTATAGCTACATACGTAGTAGCTATAAGTAAAAGCTGCTTCCCCTCTTCACTTGTTTTTACAAACCAGTCCGTTATGAATATAAATTTATAAACCAGCGATCGTTTCACTACTCTCAAATGAACCTAAATAGGTACGTACATATACTCACAACATACACATAAACTCACAACCATAATCCTTTTCAAGTGGTCCTTTTGGAAAGTGGTCCTAATGGGAAGTGGGTCTTATGGGAAGTGGTCGTTTTGGGAAGTGGTCCTTATGGGAAATTGTCGTTTTGGGAAGTGGCCCTTATGGGAAGAGGTCGTTTTGGGAAGTGGTCGTTATGGGAAGTGATCCTTATGGGAAGTGGTCCTTTTGGGAAGTGGTCCTTATGGGAAGTGGCCCTAATTGGAAGACGTCGTTTTGAGAAGTGGTCCTTATGGGAAATGGTCGTTTTGGGAAGTGGCGCTTATGGGAAGAGGTCGTTTTGGGAAGTGGTCGTTATGGGAAGTGATCCTTATGGGAAGTGGTCCTTTTGGGAAGTGGTCCTTATGGGAAGTGGCCCTAATTGGAAGAGGTCGTTTTGAGAAGTGGTCCTTATGGGAAATGGTCGTTTTGGGAAGTGGCCCTTATGGGAAGTGGTCCTTATGGGCCGAAAGAATCAGAAACATTGTTACAAACGCCAACTATCTTGCATAATTATGCAGTGGTAAGATGGCTCGCGTTTAGCATCTTTATTCCTATTTGTGTGTAAAAAAAATAAACACCCTGAAATTCCGAATAGGTACCTATATCGAAATCTTACTACTAAGTACTTAATTACTACACAAAGGACAAAAGATCAAATTTGCGGGATCACTTAGGCTGGCTTGTACCTAAAAGTATTTAGGCTTAAACTTATTTAAATACCGTGTTAAGGGCGTACTTGCCACGTTGGGGGGTTATGCCATAATCGCCACGCTTGGCAGGCGGCACCGATGGCCGATGGGGCCGAAAAGTTCTCGAGTGGCGTGGGTAGACCCCCACACGGTGGACAGGGTGGAAGCCGTAGCATGCTACACGTGATACGGCTGTATCACGTCTTTTATCTTGTTTGTTTGCGCGCAAATAGATAGAGAGCAAAGGTGTGATAGCGCTGTATCACGGTGGCATGCTACCCATGCTGGTAAAGGCGGCGGGAACCTGTTGGATGAGGGTAGCGCAGGACCGGTCGTTATGGCGATCCATGGGAGAGGCCTTTGTCCAGCAGTGGACGTCCGTCGGCTGAGATGATGATGTTGATGATGATATTTAAATACAGGGTGTTAGGGTAAACAGTTGCATTACTTTACTGTTTACCCTTACATCCTGTATAATGCTGTCACTGTCATTTGTATGAGCAATGTGAAAGACATAACTATCCCAAGCCTAAATACTTGTTGGTGCAAGCCGGGCTTAGTATCTTTATTGAAATGAAAATCCAACCATTTAGTCAAAGTAATTAATTCCTAGTAAGAACTTCGGAATTACTTCCAAAGAGGTAAATTATCAACTTATCCAGTTTAAATTGACATCTCATAAAATGCGCAATCCCTGTCGGTCAGGTCTTAGATAAACTGGACTAGTCACTTTACACTAGGTAGTTCTCAACAGCAGATTTAATTATGAGATCGGAAATTGTTTTAATCGTCTTTTCCTATAAGTGGTGCGACAGTTTTCGAAAATAATTAAAGTACTAATTATTGTTCTTGTTTTCTTTTGTATTTAAATTCTTTACAATGTCCATCAATGAAGAATTTCCTACAAAAATTGTTTCCTACACGGAGAAAAATACCTAAAATTACCTCCGTATTTTGTTATTTCTTAAGAATCATTTAAAAAAAGCAAGAATGTCACATTGTAGTCATACATAAAATTTAGCGCGATGCGGAATTCAGCACAGTTGAATAGTAATTGGATTGCAATGTGATTAGAACTGAAATTGGATAAGAATAGAACTTCGACGTTTTAACTTAGCGCAATCGGGCTCCTGGACAGAAGTTTTGGTACTACTAATGAAACATGGATGTTCTGAGTTTTCAGAATATCTCTGCTGACTATCCCCTCGGGGAATATAGTTGTACACATGCTATGCTACCAAATGTGTTAGACTGACGCGCAAGCACAGAATATAGTTATATAATACACACAGAATATATTATAGAAAGGTAATAGAATATAGTTCTACATACAAAACGGCCACTCCCCGCCCTCCTCTGACTTCAGATGCCCCACCTCACCTCACACTTTCTGGGAAACTTGAGGGAAGCCGAGCAAGGGAATGCAGACAGGCGCGCGCACTTGTTGGATTTGACTACATCAAATTGAGTCTATTCAGTCCATAAAAACATTGAAAAATAATACTAAATTCACATTTTCAGTAATTCTTTAGCTCAAATACTTTTTAAATAACAGAACGAACAATAAAAAGTTACGAAATGTAGATGATGTTCATACGATGCGTGGTAAGTCAACCCTACACATATGTCAAAGACAATTTGCACCAAGTTCGCATGTGCGAAGGCCATCATGTCAAATCCAAAACGTTGTTTGAAGAACCACACTGAATCGATGGCTTACTGATCTACGAGTATGAACAAGAAAATTGTATTAGTAATGTCGTAAATAAAATACTTTCTGAATATTAGGACTCTTTTATTTACTTATATAGGTACTTACCCTACTGTTAATTCAATCAATTTTGAATTAAAGCGAAACTTTGCCTAGGCAATATCAATACAACGAGTTTACTCAGTGATTACACAATTTTTGAGAGTTACGCGGTTATTAATTAAGCTAATGAAGAAGAATGAGGGTAAACAGATTTGTCTGCTCTTAAAAATCTACTTGCAGTTCTACAGTCAGTTGTAACACTGCCGAAATATCAGGAACTCCAAAAACAATAAAAACGCGGTAAGAACACGTTAAAATGACTAACTTTAACTTACTTACATGGTATTGTTAGTTTAATCTAGAAGCCGGCGCTGTAGCGGCCTATTGTTTTATACACCACTATTTTTTACGACCAACAACATTTTTAATGTATACAAACAATGAAACTAAATTACTTTTCCTAAGGAACATGGGTCGAAAAACGAGATTTTTTTTGTTGACCTTCCATAAAAATAGATCCGCACTTTTGTATAAAAGGTCACTATACTCCATTCAAAATAGCAACGAAATTTTAAGGCTATTTTGCATTAAAGAAACAGATTTGAAACACTTCATCTCACTTATTTTTATAACAACTTTTGTAACGTCCAAGATATGTCGGATAGTATATGTATCCAATAAATTAATTACATTTGGTAATCAGAATTGGCCAGAAAGCTAAATAGGAATTGGAAAGTCTCGTCGTCCTTATTTGGAACGAAGTATAGTTTAATCAAAGGGTCTAAACTAAAGTATACATTTTTGTTCCACGGGACAGGACAGGTGGTTATATTAAACTGCTAGGTACATTCCAAAGTCTAGTATTTAACTTACTTCTTTTCGTTAACATTCACCAGTAGCGTGTAATAGGAGAACGAAGTCTTGATTATCTGAAAATGAAAATATTCTTTGATGATTGTACCATCGAACAATTTGAATCATATCATACGTAGAACCATTTCACAGCAAACTATTTGTTGTCACGTTTGAGAGAAGCTTAATGACGTTAATACACGTGATCGTGACAAGGTTCTACGAAGGGTTATGACACAAAATAGGTAATAGTATATAGTTCTATATACCGAACAGCCACTCCCCGCTCCCCTCTGACTTCAGGTTCCCCACCTCACCTCACACTTTCTGGGAAACTTGAGGGAAGCCGAGGAAGGGAATGCAGTCAGGCGCGCGCACCCGTAGTATTTGACTACATAAAATTGAGTCTTTTCAGTGCATTAAAAACGTTGAAAAACAACGCTAAATTCACATTTTCAGTAATTCTTTAGCTCAAATACTATTTTTAATAACAGAACGAACAACGAAACGTAGATGGTCATACGATGCGTGGTAAGACAACCCTAAACATATGTCATAGACAATTTGCAAGAAGTGCGCATGTGCGAACGCCATCATGTCAAATCCAAAACGTTGTTTGAAGTGCCGGACCTGTGGTTATGATTAAAATTCGATTGTACATAAACTAACAACCGTATTCCTTTTCCGTCAGAAGCTTGGTACAACTATCGACAACAAATTATATTACTTGTCAGTACCATTTAAGAGCTAATTTGGGCCTAGAAACATTAAAAAAAAATCACGTTTGCAACAACCCCAAACTAAAATGTTAGCATTTATCTCGTAAAAAAACCTCACTGTAAAATTTTTTTTTCACATTTTTAAGGCTTTACAATTATACACCATTCAAACACGGAATAAATATTGTTGTCTACTTAGAAAGCTTTGAAAAATACATTTGTATTTTCTAATAAATAATTCCTTTTTATAAATTTCGATGGCTATTTTATTGCTCAAAAGTCATTTTATATTGTTGAATCTAATTAAAATGAGTGCATTGGTATTAAAATTATTAAGTTTATAGCCTTCTGGGAGGTACCATTTTGATTTCTATGTTGCGTAGAGAATTTTTTAAAATATGTTTTCAGGTAGTCTTTTTGTCACTAAATGGAAAAGTTTAAAAGTACAATTTATAATTTCTCTCTACTCCTAACACAACTCCGTAAAATGACTGGGCTATACTGGTAACCACGAAGTAACCAGAGGGGGTGAGGTAATAAGTTGGTGGAAGGCAGGGAGTTTCCATACTGTATGTAGTACTAGATCTTTCACTCAGAGCCATAAGAGTTTGAATTGAACTACTAATATGTACTAATGTTACATTTCTTGAAGGTAAATAGAGAACCACATAACGAGATATACGTACAACAACAAAGGTATGTAAATCCATCGGTAGGAATCTCCCGGCGCGCACGATAACCGGCGCTTTGTTCGCGAGCAGAATGTTCAGGAGGAGTCGTCGCGGCCGCACGCCCATCGTGTGCCACGCGCTGTGGTATGCTGCCGTCGAGACCCGGCTCGCCTGTGACGATTTTAATGCATTGACTAATTATTATTAGTTATCCCGTAGTATTCCCCGGGATTGATAAAAAATTCGACAAGTCTACAACATTAATGTTTATACATAGGTATTATACCAGGAATAGAGGTACTGACAGCTGAGAGAGCGAGATGTACCTAGCGGTACCACTGTTTAATAGAAAGAGATACGTGACGCAAGGCAATAGAACCGTTTATGGGAACTTATCGACACAATCGACAGTGTAAATATTCGAGCTCTGTGAATAATTTGTGAGTCTGAAGTGAAATCCTATATTATTTTTTGAAATATATTAACACTATTTCATTAAATTATCTACGATTTCACGTTACATTCACAATTATACACAGAACTCGAATTTTACTGGGCTTATAGGAGGTGATAAATTCCCAAAAAAGGGTTTCATTTGACAACTCTTGTCAGTTCCTCTATTCCTGGTATAATATTTTATGGTTCACACTTAAAATTTTCTAAACACGGTGCGATTTCATTACCCAGACCAATAGCAAAATCTGTCTCTCCCAGATCCGAAAGGGAGTCAAGAACACCATTAACCCCTGGGGGAGCCAAGGCCCCGAGCAAAACGATTTCTCCCCTGAGGAGGGACTGGACTGGGGGAGCACAGGCCCTGAAGCCCAATTAAGGTGGTTGCATAGTTGTCAATTTCATACAAAAGTTTGCTTGTTAAGGTGGTTGCATAGTTGTCAATTTCATACAAAAATTTTGTATGAAATTGACAACTATGCAACCACCTTAACAAGCCCGATTAGGCATAGGTACATTACTTGCTTTGATCGCTACACTTTTAAGAAAACACAGAGAATATATCAGTCAATGTATACCGAAATCGGGCCTGACGAATGGGTAGTGTAATCAGACCTTGACTTACAGAAATGGGTAACTTTCACCTGGGTGATAAAATAACAAACTAAATTAATAGGATCGATATACTTACCTGTAAAATTAATTGATTTCCATAATAACAATAGACGAAAATGTCTAGTGCGACGGCAACTAAGTATTCCACGGTGATCATGTCGAATTTCTGAAACATTAATATTGAAATGATCCGCTTATTTAGTAGGTAAGCAGTACCTATACCTTTTTATTTATCATGATTAGCCGTAAGATGTTAGCTGCTGAACATGCTCGTCTTTTGAGCTTTACCAGTGTAATAAAACTAGTGGTAAAGCTCATCGCAGCGGTCGCGACAGGCCAATCGTGCGGGGAGTGCCGGGGGCGGGAGGAGCGCGCCCCAGCCTCCGCCTCCGCCGCCCGCGCGCGTACCCGAACAGCGAATTCAATTAAGGTACGATCGTCCCCCGCCGCGCCGCCCCCCGCACACCGCGCGAGCGTGGACTCGTCGCGACCACTCAGATTCACCACTATAATTATACAGGATCCAACTTAATATGCTGACAGTTTTTAAGAGGATGGTCAGACCATCAAACTAAACAACTTTCTCAATGAAACCAACATCGAAATCGCGAAAAAAAATCAGCTGTCCCATACATTTGGCTCGAGTGGGTTTGCAGTTTTGTATGGGACAGCTGATTTTTTTTGATATTTTCCCCCACGTGCGATTGGGTGAGATTTGGCTCATCACCCTTCCCCCCTAAACACCTTACGTAATTAATGGACGCCCCAATCAATCAATCAAATCAGCCCACATCAACCCACTGCTGAGCATAGGCCTCCTTTTTATTGCCCCATTTCATAAATTTCCGTCCATGTTTCCAACGTGTTAACTTTGTCCCTTTCTATCATGCGTAAAACCCTAAGAGGAGGGAATTTGCTTCATTTGATATGCCATGGTCAATTTTCGTGTTTCGGTGTTTGTAAGGAGGATTGGCATCCATTGGGTTGTAAATTGATGTAAACACGTTTTAGCTTAAATACTTAACTAATTAATTAATAACTCACCAACGTTGCCGCGTACAGTAAGGTACAAAGATACATGGTGACCTGCACGACCCTCAAGACTAGAAGCGGCGAGACGAACGCCTCAAACTTCTTCTTGTACCGGTTGACGACCTGACATATTTGCGCGCAGTCCCGCAGCGCGCTCTCCGTGGCCTCGTCGTACGATGGGTCGTAGATATCTGCCGTACAAGTTTTATTTTTTATTTGGTTAGTCTGGTTTATGTCCCACTGCTGGGCAAAGGCCTCCGCTTTTACTCGTTCAAATATGTGACAAATTTTATTATCAGTTAAGAATACAGTCGGTTGTCGTAAGAGACAACGAATTCCTACAGCCACACGGTTTCGCAAACAAACCGTGTGTCTGCTGGTTATAGACACTGCATCTGACCCCAATTATCTAATCGTATCGGTCTCCCGTTTATCAGACAAAGGATGGGAAGGACGAGAGAGTTGCACGTATGCACTTCAAAATATCCTGCTTACCTGACTGCTTTTCTATAAAGATTAGCATTTTTTTTTCTTTTTTAAAAAAAAATGACTATTACAGCGTTGCTAAGGGAGCAGTTACTGCTTTTTACTGCGGACTATTGGAGGGACCACGAAGAGTCTACCGAGCCAAATGAATGAACTTAGGCACCCAGAGGAGTATGGACCTCGGCATAGGACGTTGCCGGGGCTACGCGGCGGATTGGGTAGCTGGGATCGGTGAGAATATTAGCATTCGCCGCAGTCGAAAACGACTAGGAATAATCATTATCATTTCTTCTAGTCTGTTCTATTCGATACAACTTTGATTGCTTATATACAACGTGTTAATGAATTAACGCAGCAACTAGAAAGTACTTGGTTTAGAATCGAGAGCAGAATCGAATTATCATAGTTTCAACAAAGAATTTCTTATTCAAAAATATTAAAAAATTTGTTTGTAAAATTTAAAATTTACTGAACTCGATCTCAACCCACCGCTCGGGCACTCTGGTCCTACTTACTCCCAAAACAAGATTCTTAAAATGTATCGATGAGCACGTTAGCGCTTTCATTCATTGCTGAAATGATAACAAATCATTTTTGCCTCAAAACTTAAAATGCGAAGAACTTTGAATTTTAACTTTTAATAAATTTTGGTGTAAGTATGAGGTTTTGCGCTTAGTCATTAACACTTTGTATATATATAGCGTATATTACACTACACACATACACACCTACATGTGTAGGTAGTGTTTGTACTGTTAGTGTACATTGTTGAATAAATAATAATTGAATAAATAATATATTGTAATTTAGGTTAGCCATGATAAAGTCAATTATTTTTGTTTGCACTTACCATAATTTTCCCTCCTTCCAACAAAGCGGTTATCCTGAAACAAGATAACAATTAAAACAAATCTAATGATCATCAGCCTATGCTATGTCATAAGAATCATAAATTCATGACACAGGCCGTACTCACGGTAGTAACTTATACTATCATTGCCGTACTGCTGTGCTGTCAAGAGGCAAGTTGCTGTCATCTTCAAGCCGCCTTAACAGGCCACTCATGAACTGTTTGATTAAATTTGAAACCAACTGCTAGACGTAACTATCGAACGGAGGTGTTTGAGATTATATTATATAGGTTCTTTCATATTGTACTGACAGTTTTTAAGGGGATGATCAAACAAATTGAACCACTTTCTCTATATGAGTCACGTTGCAGGGTTTGCCCCGAACACTTGTCTTTCGCTTGGTGTTCGCGCGGTTCGCGTTTCAGCCTGCCACGAGGCTCCGCAATCCTTCTCAGTTGTGTTCTTACTCAAAAACAATCCTCGAGATAGGATAGATACTCCCTCAAACCACTTGACACTGGTGGAAATGCGGTGCTAACGCACAAGCAAGAAGTCCATTAATTGTATATAAAAAAAAATACTTTCTCTATGGGACTACCATCAAAACCAAGAAAAATACAGCTGCCCATACATTGCAGTTCGGTTAGATGGTTTGGTAGTGAAGTTACATAAAACCGTTTAAAAACTGTCAGCAGATTCGGAATTACTCGGTATACCGATACCAGAAACGGAAAACCCAACTAAAGATGTGGAAAAAGGGTGTGGTGGATGAAGCAATGCATCAATACACATCCAACGTACCAATTTCCTATCATAATGATACTGTGAATCCTCTATCTCAGTTTTGCTATAGATATAACTATGTTTCTCATCCTCCCTGATGTCACTGTGCGCGCGAACTAACGCTGAATGCTGGACGCCGCTCTGGAGCAGGGCTGTGTATCGAACGTTGCGGAGACTACAGCAAAGGAGATCCAGTTGGCCGCAGAGTAGGATCGTATTCGCTGCGAAGAACACTCCTGTAAGGTAGTAATTAATAATAAGTAATTTAAATTAGTATGCTGGAAAACTGCGACATTTAGGGTCCTTCTTATTATGCGGAAACTTTTTAAAGTAATGATCAGACCCACAGAACATTATAAGAGGGGTTAGAAGTGCAAAGTAGGCGTGGAACGTGTCGCCACAGGTTATGCAATGTTTTGCATAACACCATAAGGCGGCGGTGGTGCGAGCGAGAGGGCATGAGTAATTGTAGCAGCGTGAGCGGGAAGACAAGTGGCGACAGCCGTCTCCGAAGCAAAAGCGCTACTTTGCATTTCTAACCCCTCTTATAATGTTCTGTGATCCGACCGTCAATCTAAAAAACTTTCTCTACAGTACCAACATCAAAATCGCGAATCAGCTTTTCCATACAAAACAGTGAAATGTTTGGGACAGCTGATATTTTTTTCGTTATTTCGATGTTGGTCCCGCAGAGAAAGATGTTCAGTTTGATGGTCTGATCATCCCCTTAAAAACGTGTAGGACCCTGTATAGTTTGCTACTACTGTACCATGTGGGGAATATATGTATAAGGGCTAATAAAATTAGCAGAAACTATTTAAGGGGATGATCAGACCATCAAACTGAACAACTTTCTCTATGGGACCAATATCGAATTCGCGAAAAAAAATCAGCTGTTCCTTACAAACCTACTCGACCTAAATGTATAGGACCACTGTTTTTTTTTTCGCGATTTTGATATTGGTCCCATAGAGAAAGTTGTTCAGTTTGATGGTCTGATCATCCTCTTAAAATAGTTTCACCTAATTTTGTTAGACCTTATAGTTGTGAGCATATGCTTTGCTTATACTATGATCTTTACAAACGGTTCTGAAGTATCGCGTTTATTAGTTATTTATGCTATGGTTGTACCTACCCATCTACTTACCTAACTGTCCCATAGCCAGCCCCACGAAGGCCTGGCCGACAGCCTGGCGAAGGAACGCGATGACGTAGAACGCGGGGCGGGTCACGTCCATGTATATCCAGTCGTTAAGAGGCTGCCGAGTCCAGACTGCACAATTAACAATGTCAGAATCTATCGACACACCTCGACTACGTGGCCACGATCACGTAGGGCTTTTTACTCAAAATATACCTACCTACATATAGATTTGTTTAATTTTTCCTAACTTACAAATGCAGAATATCCCATGTCCGATAAAAAAAGGTTCATTCTATTCCAACATCACTAAAGCAGCGATTACATTACCCTGAATGCAGGGCCGATTTCGTCATACTCGTACATTGCTTGCTTTGATCTCTACACTTTAAAATAGAGGGAACAAACCAGGCAATGTATGTCGAAATCGGACCTGCATGCAGTGTAATGTAACCGCTATTAATTCAGCGAGTGGCACGGAATACTGAAGCCAGGTTTCAAGAGTGTGTTCCGACGTGATGGTCAACATTTGGTTGGAATAATTTTTAAGAAATGAAATCCGCACATTCACACTACTCTACTTTATAATACCTACTTAATTACTAAAATACTTAAAAGTTTATCTCTCATAGTTTATTTTTTATAGCTGTTGCCCGCGACTCCGTCTGCGTAGACCTTGAAAAAGTATCATATGTGTTAATCCAGATCATATTCTATCTGTATACACAAATTTCATTAAAATCCATTCAGTAGTTTTTACGTAAGAGAGTAACAAACATCCATCCATACTTACAAACTTTCGCGGATATTAGTAGGATTTAAATCTAATTCTGCCACAGGACACCGTGTGCTTATACTTACAATGTATAATAACTGGCAGCGCCACATACATCGTCACACTAAACAACGTGCAAGCCGTATAGAAGTACGCAAAATTCATCGCCGTCTTATAACTGTCCCACATCGTCATGTTAGTCAAACCCTGACCTGAATGAAACTTAAAATTCTTATTCATGTAGTTTATCAACTCGTACATTTCTTCTTTATACAACGCGAAGTATGATACGATAGCAACGGATACTATTAACGGTAAACCATCAGCTATTTTGTCCAAACTCTTCATGATATCTTCCCATTCAGTGTACAGATTGACAATCAAAGATATCGGTAGGTTTGTCAAGATGAACAGGACCGTGCATTGGTAAACATTATTTATCATCAACTGGTATTCTTTCTCGGGTTTCTGATACCAATCCCAGCAGCCAACTATTTTCAATGGCATTATTATGAAATGTGTGTAATCGGTCAGTTTTTCAGTGTTTAACTTCGCTTTTGATTTATTTTTCTTTAATATTACGGGCATTATTGTAGTTATAATATCGTTGGATTTATGAATTGATTGTGATAGTTTTTGGGTACCTAACTTCCTTTATTATACCTGCAAAGTTAGCAAAGTCCTGCAAAGTTAATAATGTCTAATTGGACCGATTTGTACTGATTAGTAGTTTGTTAATTGTTTGAGTTTATAATTGTATAAGTAGATCCAAAAATATTGTTATCCGTCGGTCCGTAAACTCACTGATTTGGCCAACTGTATCCACAGAGATTGTTGGGTGTAGGCTTAGATCAGTGTAGGGACCTGCCTAACGTGTACTAGAAATAATTGTATGTAGTTCTAAGTACATTATACCTCTATTTTTACTATGGTTAATACGCACAGTATTTCAAATCTGCTCCTGTAAAAAACTGTCCCTTCTGCCCTCTCTACTACACCTTCTAATACACACACATAAATATAAACTAAATAAACTTTAGGCCTGGTGGTCCAGTGGCGAGTAACCTTGCCTGCCGCCGTGCAGGAGGCGACGATGGTTCGATCCCCGTCCAGACCGACTCATACCGATGAGTTTTTCGAAATTTATGTACGATTTGTAACACCACTGGCTTTTCGGTGAAGGAAAACGTCGTGAGGAAACCTGCATGCTTCAATTTCGAGGCATGTATTGTACCCACAGTCCATTATGTGGCGACGGGCTCACCCCCCGTCACACTGGACAGAGTTTCGGTACTACTGGTGAAACGTGTATGTTCTGAGGTTTCAGAATATCTCTGACTATCCCCTCGGGGAATATAGTCGTGAGCATATGCTTATGCTAAACTTTAGGCACCACCTAAAGTTATTTCTTTATAAATGAATAGGTATCAGGTTCATTATAATTTTATATTTTTAGTATAGTTACTTCTTTCCAATTAAGGACGAAAAGATTTTCATATTCCTGTAAAACTGTCTGGCCAATTCTGATTAGGAAATATGATTTATTTATGAAAAATATATACTATCCACCATATATTTAACGTTACTAAAGCTGTTCTAAGAATAAGTGAGAGGAAATGTTTCAAATCTCTGTTTCTTTAATTCAAAACAGAAAAAGCCTTAAAATTTCGTTGCTATTTGGTATAGAGTATAGGTATACCTAAAGACCCCTAAAAACCCTTCACTAAAAGTAATTAATTCTAGTTAGAAGTTCGGAATGACTTCCAATGAGGTAAATTATTAAAGTGTCCAGTTTAGATTGACATCTCATGAAATGGGCAATCCCTGACGCTCAGGTGTAAGGTAAACTGGACGAGTCGCTTAATACCTACGTAGGTAGTTGAGGACAGATTTAATGATGAGATCGGAAATTGTTTTAATCGTCACTTCCTATAAGTAGATAGTTTTCGAAAGTAATTAGAATTCATTTTAAACGTGTTCTAAAACTGTAACAGAAGTGTGTCTGTACATTGAAGATATTTTACATGAAACAGATTACGATATATGGTTTATAGGTATCCCGGACTCCAAATCAACTTATTTTAGAATTTTTGTTCGTTTGTTTGTGACAGCATCACGTTCAGCATCAAAATCGGTTCAGTAGTTTTTGCGTAACAAAGATAAAAACAAACAGACAAAAAATCTAAAAAAGGTTGATTTGGAGTCCGGGAAACCTAAAAACCATATCGAACCATATCGTTATCTTTTCCATGTAATAGAGTTTCTGGCCGCATCTTCTCTACAACGGAACACCTTCCGACGCGGTGGTAGATTCAAAAACATGACGTCAAAAAGTTATCTATGTGAAATTATTTTGAATAAACAATTTTGACTTTGACTTTTGACTATCTTCAATATACAGACACACTTTTGTTACAGTTTTAAAATAGTTAAGATAGTTAAGATGAGCGGCTACATTGTAAAACCAATTGAAAAAGAAATGAAAGATATCCTTAAATGAATCATTTATTAAATTAAAAATACAAATAGCTACCTAAGTTGACACTTCCTTTTCATGTAACATTTAAAATAATAAAATATAAAGTAATAGCAAAACCGTTGGCTTTCTTTGGCAAATTTGAATTGTGTTGATTTTTAGGTGGCAGTTCCGTCCCTGAAAAATATTAGAATTCATTAGGTAGGCTAGGTACAAAACTACGCATCGTATGAACATCATCTACATTTCGTTACTTTTTATTGTTCTTTCCGTTATTAAAAATAGTATTTGAGCTAAAGAATTGCTGAAAATGTGAATTTAGTGTTGTTTTTCAACGTTTTTTATCCACTGAAAAGACACAATTTTATGTAATGAAATCCAACAGGTGCGCGCGCCTGACTGCATTCCCTTGCTCGGCTTCCCTCAAGTTTCCCAGAAAGTGTGAGGTGAGGTGGGGTATCTGAAGTCAGAGGGGGGCGGGAGTGGCCGTTCTGTATATAGAACTATAGACTTCACCTATCCTGTGCTCAAGAGCAAATACACCCCGAATAAAAAAAAAATTCGCCGACGTTCGACAATAAAGCCTTGTTATAAAGCCAACCTTTTTCTGTCGTGTTTTATATCTTATTTACTTACGTATCGCTTCGATACGCTTGATACTAGTGCTGTCGTCTTTTGTTTAATAGATACTTCGCTATCAGCACGGGCGGCATGGCGCCGCGATAACCGTTTTATCGCGCGTTCCATTCTACTTTCCGTAAAACATTTATCGCGCCGCCAAACCGCCCGCGCAGGAGCCTGTTAATGCGGCTTTGACTTCGTTAAATACTCTATATAGGATTCTTCTCAAAACTGCAAGCCTTCTTGAGCCAAATGTATGGGACAGGCAATTTTTTTCGATTCCGATATTGGTCCCATAGAGAAAGTTTATCAGTTTGATGGTCTGATCAACCCCTTAAAAAGTGTCAGCATATTAAGAAGGACCCTGTATATTTGGAAAGACCGTACCCACATATTAAACCCTACCATAGAATAACTAATACACATTCTTATAACCCTACACAAAAAAAAAACCTTAATAAATAATAAATAAATAGTTATTTGTTATACAGGAGTGCAAAGTTGCTTTTTAACCGCGTGTTCAATTTTAATAATCGAGCAAGCGAAGGATTCATAAATTAGAATCCTGCGCGTTAGCGAGGGAATCAAAAGAGCACGAGGTGAAAAATCTTTGCACTCGAGTGCAACACGTAACTTTTCATCCCACCTCAGCGAGGAAAAGATTAAATATATAAAAAAAAAGGTTGTATGATAAATTCGACACCATGGAGGGAGAAGTAAATAGATTTAATGATGTTTTGAATTCACAAACTTTCTGCACACGATGTTCTAAATTCAATTTACTTTATCCTCTAGTGGATAAAAACGGCTTTGGCACTCATCAGATATCGAAGAGCAAAAATACTCTTTCCGAGATGGGGGGATGAAAAAGATATTTATTCATCAGAAAAGATACCTATACTTATTAACACTGATCATCAACATTTCCTGAATGAACAGGTGGAGCCTCAGCACTAATGCTGTTTTGCGATCTCCCCCTTTTGTATGTACAATTATAACATGCTTAGTTCATTGATAATATTCATTAAATACCTACTTCTATTTATACTGTTGCAGAGAAAACGAAAATTATGGAAATTTACAAATAAATTTAGATACCTAGTTACAAGCTCACAGCCTGCATGAAATGAATATTCATAAAACTATGAATAACTTACTTCTCCTTTGTGCGCCTCTGGGCGATGTTGTAGATCCTCCTCAACTCCAGCAGGGCTCTCATGATGACCACCAGCTGCTGCTCGAAGTCCCCGGTCTTGACGTCGATGGGCAGGCTCTTCTGCTTGCATATCTTCACGTACAGGCTCCATATGGCCGACCTGACGTGGCAGAGTTCCACTTGCCGCTTCGCTGTGGTGTCTTTAAGCCGGTTCAAAGCGAGTTCCCACTTGATGACACGGTTGCGGACTTTGTCGTATCGCCACTGGAACATTTATAACATTATCAACGTATTAAGGAAACCTGCATATGCGGAAGAGGATATTGTGATGAGTATGCGAAGTCCATCAATGCGCAAGGGCATGCGTGTTGGATTGTCGCCCGTCAATTCTTAACAATTTTGGAAATGCCCATCATAAAGTGGCAGCGAACAGAACAATCGAGATGGCGTTATGTGAAGCGATTTGGGTATTAACAGGAAATTAGACCAGAAGTGCTATTTTTGAATAGTTGTATTGTTTTACGTTACCGGGGAGTTTTGGGAATTGGTGCATTTGGGAATTGCCCTTTTGGGAAGTTATCCTTTTGGGAAGAGGTGCTTATAGGAAGTGGTCCTTATGAGCCGAAAGGGTTTCATGAAGTGTGAAAATCACTTAGGGTAGTCTTATCTATCTCACTCTAGCGTACATATCTTCGTCCGCTTTCTTTCTCTCTCATAGACGTACATAAATTCCAAAAAAATCATTGGTACGAGTCGGCCTGGACGGGGATCGAACCATCGCCTCCTGCACGGCCGGCAAGGTTACTCGCCACTGGACCACCACGACATATTTAAACATGTTTAAGCCTAAACACTTTTTGGTGCAAGCCTGCCTTAGTGAATGTTCGCTTACCCTCAAACTAGCGAGCGTATTGTTCAGGCCCATGAGGAACAGCTTCTTCTCCTCGGTGAGGGCCGCTATCTCCTGGCGCGCGTTCTCCAGCATCTCCAGGTCACGCTCCTGGCGGTCTGCCAGAGTGCTCTTAGCTGACGCTGTCAATTACAACAAACTTTATGAGTGAATAGCCGTGGTGGTCCAGTGTCGAGTAACCTTGCCTGCCGTGCCTCCTGCACGGCAGGAGGCGATGGTTCGATCCCCGTCCAGGCCGACTCGTGAAAATAAGTTTTTCGGAATTTGTGTACGATTTGTAACACCACTGGCTTTTCGGTGAAGGAAAACATCGTGAGGAAACCTGCATGCTCCAATTTCGAGGCATGTATTGTACCCACTGTCCATTATAAGTGGCGACGGGCTCACCCCCCGTCACAATGGACAGAGTTTCGGTACTACTGGTGAAACGTGGATGTTCTGAGGTTTCAGAATATCTCTGACTACCCCCTCGGGGAATATAGTCGTGAGCGTATGCTTATGCTTTATGAGTGGATAGACCATCGGATAATAAGGCGAACACATGAACGTAAGAGCCTTATGTCGCAACTGCACCGCTGCGTCGGTGCAACTGAATCGCTGCGATTTTTACTGAGCGATATAGTCGCGACACTAATTGATTTTAGAAATATCGAGGGGATATTGTTTCATCAACGCCTACGATTGAGCGTCTTAGAGCTAAAGCTAATTTTCGAAATTAGCTTCGGCTCTAAGACCATTTTTTACTTCTGTAAATTCTGAGTTATAACTTTATACGACAATCTAACTGGTAAGTATACAGGGTCCTTCTAAATATGCTGACACTTTTTAAGGGGATGATCAGACCGTCAAACTGAACAACTTTCTCTATGGCACCAACATCGAAATCGCGAAAAAAAAACAGCTCTTCCATACAAAACTGCAAACCTACTTGAGCCGAAGTACTTATGGGACAGTTGTTTTTTTTTTTCGCGATTTCGATGTTGGTCCCATAGAGAAAGTTGTTCAGTTTCAGGATCGTCCCCTTAAAAAAGTGTCAGCATATTAAGTAGTAACTTTAAACAGAGATAGTCTAGATTTTGTTGATAATACAGTGTTTTTGGGAATAACGATTGACTCTAGGCTGCAATGGGGTTCCCACATTGAAACTCTAGCTGGTAGGCTAAGCTCTGCAGCATATGCAGTCAGAAAAATTAAACAACTAACTGATATTGAAACAGCCCTACTCGTATATTTCAGTTACTTTCATAGTATCATGTCCTATGGTATTTTATTGTGGGGTCGTGCTGCAGACATTGAGACAATCTTTATCCTACAGAAACGGGCAATTCGAGCTATATATGGTCTGCGCTGTCGTGATTCGCTTCGCGACCTTTTTAAGGAAATTAATATTTTAACAGTTTATGGACAGTTTATTTATGAAAACATTTTATATGTAAGAAAAAATTTGTCGTTATTTCCAAAAAATTGTGATGTCCATAATTACAACACTCGAAACAAAAATAAACTGATATCTCCACACTTTCGGCTTAGTAGGGTCAACACGTCTTTCATGGGTCACTGTATACGTTGTTATAATAAAATCCCCGAGACCATTTTGAATCTTTCCGAAAACATGTTTAAAACTCAAATCAAAAAAGTCCTCTGTAAGAAAGCATATTATAAACTGGATGATTATTTAAATGATCAAAATGCTTGGGTCTGAGGTCACTAGCTTATAGTTTATTTACTTTACTGTATAGTATCAATTATTTTATTAAATAGACTATGTATTATTGTATACATAACTTTAGCTTAAGAATTTATATTGTAATAGTTATTAAGTCGTGTTATGTTGTAGAGTTTCTGGCCGCATCTTCTCTACAGCGACAACACGTTCCGACGCGGTGGTAGCTTTAAAAAAGATTTGACGTTTGATAAGTGTGCTGTAAGCTCCTATATTGAATAAATTATATTGACTTGACTTTTTGACTTCTGACCCTATATGTTAAGCATTATTAATTACTTCTATGATTTAATTTAGCAAACTTATATACTTTTTTTTTTTTTAATTTTATTTGTACCTACCTAGAGCTTCGTAACGGTTCAGCACGTCTAGGGGTTGTTTAAATTCGGGGTAGGTATGCACCACTGCCATTAGGTAATCCTGAAATTTGCGTATATTACCGTTGGCGCGCTCCATACAAACGAAGTCTGGTAATATTTTCAATACTAACCAATTAAAGACAATGATTTTTTTCAGGAACAATCTATAAACTAATCTCTATGCTTGTATGTTGTCAGATTTTCGTTAAAACTATAGTATTAAAGTTACAGTGCCTCTAAAATTTCCATAAAATCTTAAATTAATCCTAGCATTTAAACTGTATATTTTAACGAAAATCTGACAAGATACAAGCATAGAGATTTGTTTCTTTATTGTTTCTGCAAAATTTCATAGACTTTAATTGGTTAGTATTGAAAATATAACCAAAGTTAGTTTGTATGCAGCGCGCATTAGCGCTTTCGGAATAATTAATGAAAATTCTTAGTGGCTCTGGGTTCTCTGCCGAATCCTTAGGTTACCTCATATATAGTGTAGTCTTTAACTTGCTTCTCCATCATATCCCTGACCTCCTCCATCTCGAGCACCCTCTGCCTCATGGCCTCAGTTTCTCGAGTCTTCCGCTGAAGCACTTCGTTGTCGGCTTCCATTTTGCGTTCAGCACGATCTCGCTTCTCTTGGTTCTCACGTATAAACTGAAATGTTTATCTTTAGAGCAGGGCCATAGATAGTGCGGGCATCGTGGGACAATGCCCTACCTTAAAATACAGGAAAAGCCGTGGTGGTCCAGTGGCGAGTAACCTTGCCTGCCTTGCAGGAGGCGACGGTTCGATCCCCGTCCAAATCGACTCGTACCAATGAGTTTTTCGGAACTTAGGTATGTACGATTTGTAACACCATTGGCTTTTCGGTGAAGGAAAACATCGTGAGGAAACCTGCATGCTTCAATTTCGAGGCATGTGTTCGTATGTAATGTTTGTGTACTAATTAATGTTCTTTACAACTTTGAAGAGTTACTTTGGAATGCATCAGAAGGAGGGTGAACTCAGTGAGACACTTTATAACTTCGAATACTGGATATATTTCAGATATAATATAATTGCTTAATTACATAATTAGAAGCACTGCGTGCTATTAACCGCGGGACCGGGCTAGGCGCTAAACGGGGAACGACTGACTCGCAAGCGAGGTGTGACCGCATGGTTTACTAAAACTGCTGACGACATTATGTGTCCCTACATCACACCCTTCCTAAAAATTTTGAACAAAAACAAAAATTTTAAACTTAACTGAAATACAATTAAAATATTTTTATTAACTGATACAGTCTTTTATTTATAACTGTGACCTCCTTGCTAGAATACAATGCTTATGCTGACTACTAATTGTAAACAAAGAATAGTTGGTAACATGATCTCCCCTTATCGCTATTGCCGGTCCGCATTATGAAACTTACTTCTACTTACTGACTATTACAAAGTCGATTGAATACAATTATTTTGAAATAATTTATACCATCACGCTAAATTGCAATAGGGTGGACAGAGTATGATTATAACTGTTAGAATTACTAATAAAAAAAATTTTTTTCTTTTACACTGTTTTGCTTCTGTAATCCTTTATACTTTACTAAAAATTGTTTTGTTCATTTAATACAAGTTATCTTGATTGCCTTAATTTACTTTACATTTAATGTTATTCACTGATAAATGACAACCACTCTGCTTCTACATGTTGAATAATTGAGTGTTACTTTATGCGAACATCACCTTGGTTGGAGTTACTTGAGTTTCCTTATCACCTGCTGATCTCGTGGCTAAAAGCTCTCTCTTCACCCACTGTTTGACTCCTTTTCCACAATACTTGCAGCAACAACACATGCATAATAAGATGATACACACTGCGATGCAGGTGATGATGATTCCCAATAGTCCGATTTTGTCCTTTAATTCTTCGACTTGCCTTGCTTGCGTTGCTCCTGCATCGATGTGTGCCGTCAAAATTTCTTCGACTCTGCTGTTGTACTGACCCATGTCGTCGGTGATAATCAGTTTGGTATTTTACTGAGCTGCCAAAGGTAGGTTATAACTCTATGTTACTCACGTTAGCTTTGCCGAAAGTTGTCACGATCTCAGCTATTAAACCTATACTTATGCTACGTCAACTTACCTAGATATCTGTAATTATATTTTGAAACGTACTGGAGTTCTAATTAGGCGTCCACTACGCGTTTTTCGCTGTTGCTCTGCATTATTGCGACATTGATTTGAGTTACTTACGTCCTTCGTAGTGTCATCGCGTTCATGATCTCGATAATAGTTCTGTATTTCGTGATCTTCCTCGTTTGCTAAAATATAGGCTGGTTTCAAGCGATCTACTGAAATATGAGCTTGTCTGTTAGGTAACTGCACATGGAAAACTTTTGAACCCTTTTTAATCACCTTGAATGGTCCATCATACGGTGTCTTCAACGGTTTCCTCACTGTATCATCTCGTACGAAAACATAATCGCATTTATCTAAATCCGGATGAATAAAAAACTTTCTGTCACTGCGATGTGATTTAGGTATTGATTTACATTTGCCCACCGCATTCTGTATCGAAATTAATAACTCACTTGGATCGCTCGAGGCGTGGGCGGTGCTTTCAAAGAAATCACTTGGTAACCGTAATGACTGACCAAATGTCAGTTGTGCTGCGCTTATGCCTGTATCACTGCGTCCTGCCGCACGTAACCCAAACAATACTGTGGCCAACTCCTTGACCCACGTTGAGGAATTTAAACGTGTTGACAATGCTGCTTTTAAAGTACGATGAAACCGTTCTACTAAACCGTTGCTTTGTGGGTGGTATGGGGTGGTTCGAATTCTTGTGACTCCCAAAAATTTAAGTAGTTCCGCGAACAAATTGCTTTCAAATTGCCGCCCCTGGTCCGTAGTTATCCGCGCAGGGCATCCGTATCGTGTTATCCATCCCTCATAAACTACTTTCGCTACCGTTTCAGCCGTAATATCCTTAATAGGAAAAGCCTCTGGCCAACGCGTGCATCTATCCACGATTGTTACACAGTATCTAAATCCTTCTTCTGACGTAGCCAAAGGTCCGATAATATCTATATTTAGGTGTTCAAAACGCTGCGCTTCCATGAATGTACCAAACTCTGAAAACGTGTGCCTGTTAACCTTTGCGCGTTGACAAAGTAAACACGTTTTTGCCCACGTCCCTACGTCACGATTCATGTCCGGCCAAAAAAATCTGTCGGATACCATTTTTCTCGTGCATCTAATTCCCGGATGGCTTAACTTATGTAAATTGTCAAATGCCGTTTTCCTAAACTCTTTAGGTAAATACGGCCTTGCCTTACTAGTTGACATTTCGCAATACACTTGAATATTATTCGTGTTAGGCAACAATACCTTCCGGATAATAACTCTGCTATTTGGTCTCGAATTCGATTCGTTGATACGACTCCCTGCCAGCCCTTTCATTTTACGTAGTAGGTGTGAAGGTTTTTGGTCGCCTAGTTGCATCTCGCTAATGAGTTTCTGTATGCGGGATTGCTCCGACTTTTCATAAATGCTTAATAACCTCTCCTTTAATAATTTATATTTGTCCGCTGCAGGAGGTTTATTCAAAATATCTGCGACTTGCTGAATTACCGTTTTTCCTAATTTAGCGATTAGTAACTGGTATTTTGCTTCATCGGACGCTTTCTGCGGTCCTATTACTGCCTCAAATTGTACGAACCAGAGTTCCGGTTGATCTGTCCAAAACTCCGGCACTCTCGATGATACCGTTATGAGCACTACGTCTGGTTTCTCTTCTTCTGCCATGATGTGGAATTGATTTCACGGTCCTCGGAAACGTGAAGTTAAAGGGCACTATTTTTGCCCGCACGCTAACCCGGCCGCGTAACGTTGAGTCGCCCCGACACGAAAAGTTCAAGTTCACTCACTGCACTGGGGTCACCAATGTTCGTATGTAATGTTTGTGTACTAATTAATGTTCTTTACAACTTTGAAGAGTTACTTTGGAATGCATCAGAAGGAGGGTGAACTCAGTGAGACACTTTATAACTTCGAATACTGGATATATTTCAGATATAATATAATTGCTTAATTACATAATTAGAAGCACTGCGTGCTATTAACCGCGGGACCGGGCTAGGCGCTAAACGGGGAACGACTGACTCGCAAGCGAGGTGTGACCGCATGGTTTACTAAAACTGCTGACGACATTATGTGTCCCTACCCTATTGTACCCACTGTCCATTATGTGGCGACGGGCTCACCCCCCGTCACACTGGACAGAGTTTCGGTACTACTGGTGAAACGTGGATGTTCTGAGGTTTCAGAATATCTCTGACTACCCCCTCGGGGAATATAGTCGTGAGCATATGCTTATGCTTATGCTAAAATACAGGATTTTCATATTATTATAGGATTATTCCTATTATGTAGCTTCCCAGTTAAGCTCATGGTTAAGATTATGGGTTGAGCCTCTGTCGCTCAGGAACGTTATTTGCTAGAGCGAGAAAGATAGCGGGAATGCGATCGCACGCGGCAGCACCGGCAGTGCAGCGACCTTTCTCACTCTAGCCAATGACGATCCTGAGCGACCGAAAAGGGTGGAGCGTGAAAAAATGCGATTCCGTGCTGCCAGATGAGGTTCAACCCTATTTCAGTTCCCACTATCAAAATCCCGCACAGTTTATTGTTTGCCGTGTTATCTACAACGACCATAAAACTCAGTTTGTTCAGGAGCCCCTATAGAGTGGTTAGCTTGGTTAACACATGATCAGGTCGACTTTTCTCTAGCAAAATGTGCCAACCTGATTTGTATAGTACGTCGAACGTGCCGACTGTGACCCGAATGATCCTAGAGGGTCGATTCACATTAGAAGAACATATGCTTAGCTTCCCCAACCATTCGGATGACTCTATGGGTCGGACGTCATTACTCTTACTCCCTAGTAGCGGCGCCCGCGACTCCATACGCGCAGACCACTGACTTTAAATACTCATAACTTTTGATTGTGTGAACCGATTGCGATGAAACAAAGCCTAAATATTAATCCAAGCCTAAGCCCTATGCTATTGTGAAAACCCCATACAAATCGTTTCAGTAGTTTTTATGTGATGCGTGCACAAACAAACAGACAATAATTAAAATAATTGTCTCTATGCATTTCATACACATCCTTAACGCCAACAATTTTTTTTTTTAAAATGTCTTTAATGTCACACCAACTTTACCAATTTGATTATGTAATAGATAAGTAAAAGTAGCAAAACAAGCAACAGGTACATAATAATTATGCTCTTAAGAATATGTTATCATACCTTATTAAAACTGATAAATGACTCCTTCAGCAGGATCTCTTTAGCCCGAAGATCCCTCCACTTCTCATTCATGATTGCCCTGTTCTGCAGCTCCTCCTTTCTCTTGCGAGCCAGCATCTCCTCGGACTCCATGAGGTCTCGGCGCGCTTGCTCCATCAGGACTTGAGGTGTTGGCCGAGCTACGTCCCATACTGGATATTTTCTGGGGTTATTGATAAGCTTAGACAGTTTATTAACCTCGTTAAACGTTTCGTTGTTTTAAAAATGATTAAAAGATGAAGAATCGATCACAATGCTACAACCACTACATTATGGGCCTCCCTTGTAAGTCCCGGGCCTGCACGATCGATTTATCTACACGCGCGCCACGCGCCTTCGCAGCATAGAAAATGACCCGCGCTTTTCGGAGACCGAAAGCCGCGCTTGCCGCGAGATGTAGGAAAAAAAAACCTATTAACTGAAAAGAGAAAAACAAGCTCTAAAATCACTAATCAGCTATAACACCTGTATTTAAGCTAATATAATTTGAATGTTATTAGGTAGGTATCGCAAACGGGGACAAAGGAGATTTTTTGTTGGTTATTTTTGACCCCGCCTTTTTCTCCCTTGTTTTTCTCTTTTCAGTTAATAGGTTTTTTATGCAGTCGGGTTTTTTGTTTATCTTAATAATTTAGTTTATTTCATACTTTTTAGTCTTGTGTCGAAACGGTAACATAAAAGTACTATAATATTTTTTATTTTTTTTTTTTATTTTTATTTTTATTTATTTGGCACAGTAACAAAGTACAAACTAATACATTGATCTTAAAAATAATACAAATTAAACTACATCTAATTTGCACCTCAATTATGACTGCGCACAGCGTTCTAATTTATTCTTACGAATTTACTACAAGTTTTTAAATTACTTAAATATATAACTTTTAAACATAAGAGCTAGCTAGGTACCTATATGAATACATAAAAACAAAAAAAATGTTTTTGTTTTTGAAAAATGAGAAAAAAATTTTTTTTTGTTACATAATAAAAATGAAAGCAAGACACTATAATTCTTGGCGCATCAGCAGCTTAACAGAGCTTGCGTACTGTCCTGGGCTTTGATGGAATATATCAAGGCTCTTACAATGATCATTATATAACCGGCACATGCGAATCAAAGGACTATTATAAGATACATTAATGGTGGTACTACGGATAGAAAACAAATGTTGTCTACGAGTGGATCTAATGTTAGGTTTAAGCGAAACGTGGCGAAGAATATCCGTGTCGAGCTTAGAGTTTACTATTTTATATAAAGTTATCAAGTCATTGATTTGACGCCTCGACTGCAATGAATCCAGGCTAAATTTACTCAGCCTATCGCTGTAGGTAGGCAATGACCGTCTTAGACCGAACTTAGAGGATAAAATACGAAGAAACCGCTTTTGAACCGACTCAATCATTTCCTTGTGTATATCATAGAAAGGTGACCAGATAACACTGCCGTACTCAATTATGCTTCGGACTAAGGATACGTAAAGAGTTAGAATAGAGCCAGATCTTTTGAATGGTCGTGTGGTCCGCAAGACGAATCCTAACGACTTTTTTGCCTTTAATGCTACAGAGTCGAAATGTGCACGAAATGAGTACTCTGAGTCCAACCAGATTCCCAAGTCTTTCACGACATTAACTCGATCCAAAAGTACTTGATTAATATGATAATGAAAATCGATTTTATTAATTTTCCTAGTGAAGGTGATACTTTGGCATTTTCCTACGTTGAGGGACATGTTATTATCAGAACACCAAGCTGCAATCGTATCTACGTCAGATTGCAATAGATCACAATCGTGAGTAGATACAATTCTACGGAATATTTTTATGTCATCCGCATAAGCAAGATATTCACACTTAAGCGATCCCAATAGGTCGTTAATGAATATTAGAAATAAAAGAGGGCCGAGATTCGACCCTTGTGGGACCCCTGATTCTGCAACGAATGGTCGCGACTCATATCCGTACAATGTTACCAATTGAGTACGGTTCAGCAAATAAGCCCGAAGCCATCGCAAGAGAGACCCGTGTATTCCGAGGTGTTCTGCCTTGATACAGAGAATATTGTGGTCAACTCTATCGAATGCCTTCGAAAAGTCTGTATATATGGCATCAGTTTGACCTCTTTCATTGAAAGTCGTACTCAAGTAATGCGAATATGACAACAGATTCGTAACCGTTGACCGAAATTGTATAAAACCATGTTGGTATGGGCTAATGGAGCTAATGACATGGTCGTAAATATATTTATAAACAAGACCTTCGAATAATTTTGAAAAACAACTCAGAATGCTGATGGGTCGATAGTTTGAGACATCATTTTTATTGCCTGTTTTATATAGTGGTACTATTTTAGAAATTTTCCATAAATCCGGAAAACAGCCACCACTCAAAGATTTGTTGAAAATTATACCCAGTGGTTTCACCAAGCAAGTAGAACAGCGTTTTACAAAAATTGGGGGGATCCCATCAAAACCGGCTCCTTTATGTATATCCAATTTTTTGAGAGCAGATTCGATCATTTTATCGGAGATATCTATTCTAGACAAAACGCTGCTAGACTGGGGGAAATCAGGAGTGTAAGTAGTCGGTTGATTGTCGCGGTAAACACTGGAGAAAAACTTTGCAAACATATCAGCGATGCCGGAACCATTTTCAGCTGAATCGTTACAGTAAAACATTGGACTTTGGTAACAACTAGTAACTTTTCTTGATTTCGTATATCTCCAAAAAGCCTTAACGTCCGATTTGAGGCTGTCCTCAATTCGAGAAATATAAGACTCAAAGCATACATCCAAAGCAGTCTTAGCTCTGGCTCTAAGCAAACAATATGTATCATAATCACGGGGGTTATGGTATCTAACGTGTTTGCGGTGGTACCTGTCTTTCTCTTTAAATATTTTAATTAAAGATTGAGAAAACCATTTGGGGTATATCGCTTTCCTACCCTTTGCTTTTGGTGTATGCCTCTCTATTATAACCCATAAAATGTCATAAAATATATGCACGAAGTCATTACAATGCAGATCACTATATTGATCCCAGTCAATCTTCTCCAGTTCCTCTATACAAGCGCTGTAATCAGACTTCCAGAACAAGAAATTCAGAGGTTTTATCTCTTTTAATATGCTCAACTTGCTGCATCGTAAGATAATTTGTAATGGGGGATGATGAGCATCTGTGCGACTTATTTCGGGACACCCGCTGACAGTGCAAGAGAGACTGTTATCCATAAGTACTAAGTCCAGAATTCTGTTTAGGTAGTTCGGTACATAATTCTGCTGAAGCAATTGAGTTGATCCCATAAACTCGCTCAAGGAGGCCGATTTAGGTTCACTAAAACTAACAGCTACGCCGCTCATACTCATACCCCAGTCTATATCAAATAAATTAAAATCTCCCATTATAACGGTTTTATCTTCGGAAACTTGTGAAATAATGTTTAAACAATTATTAAGAAATTCCGAGTAATGATCAATGCTAAGATATGACGGCAGATATGTGATACATAAATTAACCCAATGATTTTGGCATTTGAATCGAACCCATAAATCCTCCACACTGGACTGCCATTCAGGCTTGCACTCCGACATAATACTGTTTTTGATAGCTATGAGTACTCCTCCACCACGTCCGGGTTTTTTATACCTTTTTTTAAATACCAAAGAACGATCCCTGCGGTAGACAGTGTAGCGTTCATCGATAAACTCGGCACTGTGCACGGTTCCGTCAATCCACGTTTCGCTTAAACAAATTATATCGAAATTATTACATAATACAGACTTATATATGTCTAGAAGTTTAGTGTTCATGCCACGGACATTTTGATAATAAATTGATATAGGTTGGGAAGCCATTTCTAACTAAATAAGACAATAAGATTTTACACAGACGACAAGAAGATATTAGTCGAGTTCCGAAAGAGTACCCTCGTTTCTGACATGAATGAAACGCGAAGTTTCATTTTTACGCATAAAAATGCGGCCGTTCCTTACCCATACAAACATATAGCCCATCTCTTTGGCCTTAATACGAGCAGCAGCGTGTAGGGCCTTGTTAATGGGTGAGAGATGCTCGGAGACGTATACAGATGTTTTTTCGCCTGCTATACCCAGCAGAGAAGAATTGAGCTTATCCTTCGCATTAGCTTTGTTATACTTTGAGACAGAAGAGTATAATTCGTCACGGCAGCGAGTGCTTCTTAATTTGGCAACGATTGTGCGAGGACGCTTACTCTGCTTATTCATACTGGCCACTCTGGTACAGTGCAGGATATCGGCATCGGATAGTTTATAGCTTACGACGTTCGCCAATTGTTTTACAATAGATATGACATTTTCGGCCTTATGCTCTGGAACACCTTGTATTTCGATGTTAGATTCCCTCATCACTTGTTCCATTTGATTCAGTCGATCAGTTAAAGTATTTACAGTGGTGCGAAGCTTGTTGCTCTCAGATTGTAGTTGTCTGTTATCGGTGATCAGGACGGACATGTCTCTTTTTAGCTCATCGTATTCCGCGCTTATAAAGTTAGCGAACGTTTGCATTTCGGAGAGCTGCTCTTTAATGGGAGCCAATTTAGTTTCCAAAGTCTCGCTCAAAATGACTGGAAGTTCAGCTCGTAACGCGGATCGGACCTCTATGGCTATCGTGGACGATAGGCTTTGTCCACATTTACAAGTTCCACACGTTGGTATCTGCTTAGGCGGCTCGGAAGATCGCTCGTTATCACTATTGCTGTTACGCGCTTGAGAGCGATCTCGACGACGGCGGCGGCGGGGTCCGGCAGACACATTGTTAGTCGGTTCATCGACAACTAAAACATCTTCTACCTCCGTTTGCAGTGGGCCGCGGACAGGCGTATTCGTATTGTCGGACTTGGGCTTCTTAATGGAGCATTCGGGACATATCCATTTCTTCTTTTCGGTTGGAGTCATTACAAGGAACCTTTTAAGATCAGTGCTAGCGCATGGCAAACAATACCTTTGAAAGCATTGAACGCAGTCCATGCATTCCTTAATCTTAAGTACGTTTCGGCATCCTGTGCATTTATTAGGTGGCGTCATGTTGATGTTGCGAAAAGCACCGTACTAAAGGCCCCTGCCTTCCAGTTGCAAATACGCACCGTACAAAAGGCCCTGACTCGGACGATAGATGCAACCCGCTGTCTTGACTCGCGAGAAAAAGGGCGCAAGCGCCGTGCAATGGACGTCACTTACGCGTTTCCTCGCGTCATCTTGTATGAATTGTTTATGACGGTAATTTGTTCGAATAATTTTAGTATTTTGTTTGATTAGATTTAAAAGAACTCACAGTTAATGATTTCAATTCACTATTTTGATGTATTGTGCACAACTAGATAGTTTTTGAATAGATTCCGGAACAAACTTTAGATATAACTACTAATTTTGAATTTAATTTAGGGACAATATTCACACGGCAACCCTACGCTTTGACGGTAGCAGCAACTACTCAGACGATTCCAAATATTTATATATTTGGAATCGTCTGATCACTAGCTTTCATTTGATACCCATATTGTAATTTTTTTTTTTTTAAATTGTTTATTCCCCCTCTCTTTTTTAATTTGTAGACGCCATCTTGAAATAATATACCCTATGTCACTCTCACAATTTTTACGAATCCAATGACACCCCATACGTTAAAATCCATCAAGCCGTTTAGGCTGTAGGCCGTGCCAAAGAAATAGACATACAAACATACATACATACATACATACATAGATACATACATACATACATACGCTCGAAAAACATAACCCTCCTTCTGTCGCAGTCGGGTAAAAAGACGAGTCGCGCGCAAGTAGAAATCATGCTATACGTGCTTGAAATTCACCGAAGCGGAGATGTGTCAAATCAACCAATGATTCCTTTATGACTCGTTAATGCGGGCTAGCTATTTTTGGATTTTACACATCTTTGGTGGATACCACGCCTTAGGCTCGGCGCAAGCACCGGCTATAGCCAGTGATAAGCAGTTCACACGCTTTTGTATACATTTTGTAGGGACATGCCACACACGTGTGGCCGGTGGCCGCCACTCGCTACAGCAGTGTCCGGTGGGCCGGTGGCTCGTTGGCGCCGGACCTAGAGGGTTTTGCTTTGATCACCAGGAATTGGAGACCGAAGCTGGAGGTAGCAGATCCTTAGCTCTCATTATAAGAGCTCCGGTAGGATAAAGTACAAGGTTTTTTCTAAGAGTACTTACTTCACCATTCTGGAAGTTTCCATCAAAGACTTGAAGTATTCTGGTGTGGTCTCCACTGGCGGCCCATGCGGCAACGCGATGGGCGCCAAATCTTTCAACGACATCTTATTCATGGCGTCCTTACCCAGCGTTACCGCTTTTTATTGAATTAAAGATAATAAATTACGGAGATAAATAAAATAGTATATACGAGCGACGTGACGCAAGGTTTATCAAAAATTGATGACATTCGAGTTAACATTGGTATCTTAGCAACAGGTAAGAAAAATTACAACAATATCTATGACGCTCAGTTGCAGAAACGCTCATTAGAGTTAATCCTCCATTAAATCTCTTGCTAGCTTTTACTACGTCAACGAGACAAAAAGTGACAGCAACAGATTTAATGGAGGATTCACTTCAATGAGCGTTTCTGCAACTGAGTGATAAAGTGATAAGAGTAACAAGAGTTGCCAAGCAACACAGCAACGCATATGCTTACAATTTGGTCCTCGTTACGACTCTGCACCTCGAGGGGGTAGTCAGAGATATTCTCTAATGTACTATATTTATCATACTGAAAATTGAACAACTTTCTCTCTTTATAGGACCAACATCAAAATCTTTGAGCAAAGTTCCAAGTTTTGTACGAAATATATTTTTTTTCGGCCTCGAAGATATTACTCGAATAAAGTTGTTCAGTTTGATGGTCCGATTTGTCTGATTCCCTTAACCTTCAGCATATTAAGTTGGACCCTGTCACCATCTAAAGCTCGCCACGCGTAATGCGCTGTTCTCATATCGATGTGAAAGAGTTCTAAAATTGTAAGAACCTTTGCTAAAACCAACTGTCTATGTATCTGTCGCAGTCAATTCGCCGCGTTAAGGGTATATTACTATTGGCGCGCTCCATACAAACGAAGTCTGGTTATATTTTCAATACTAAACGACTGAACTCAATGAAATTTTGCAGAAACAATCTAGAAACAAATCTCTATGCTTGTATCGTGTCAGATTTTCCTTAAAATGTAGTTTTAAAGTAACAGTGCCTAAAAGATTTCCATACAAATCTTAAATTAATCCTAGCATTGAGACTGTATATTTTAACGAAAATCGGACACGATACAAGCATAGAGATTTGTTCCTAGATTATTTCTGCAAAATTTCATTGAGTTTAATTGGTTAGTATTGAAAATATCACCAGACTTCGTTTGTATGCAGCGCGCATTTACGCATTCGGAATAAACTTCTCTTAATAACAGCAAACCGTTTTAAAAACTGAGTTGTTTTGTATTACGGTGGCGGATCGACGTTTAGCCGATACAACTTTGTAATCAAGTTGTATCGTAGTGGCTATGCTAAAGATATAAAACAATGGAATGGACAAGCCGCGGTGGTCCAGTGGCGAGCAACCTTGCCTGCCGTGCAGGAGGCGATGGTTCGATCCCCGTCCAGACCGACTCGTAGCAATGAGTTTTTCGGAATTTATGTACTATTTGTAACACCACTGTCTTTCGGGTGAAGGAAAACATCGTGTGGAAACCTGCATGCTTCAATTTCGAGGCATATATGTATTGTACCCACTGTCCATTATAAGTGGTGACGGGCTCACCCCCGTCACACTGGACAGAGTTTCGGTGATACTGGTGAAACGTGGATGTTCTGAGGTTTCAGAATATCCCCGACTACCCCCTCGGGGAATATAGTCGTGAGCATATGCTATGCTATGCTAAAACAATGGTATGCAATAATAATAAAGTAAAGTCACTTTTTGTCCTCAAAGGCATTGTGTTCCTATTTTGTGGTAGGTAGGCAGCGCCACTAGTTATAAAATAGAAATTGAAACTAAAAACTGAAAAGCGGTGATACTTACGGGCGTTAACATTGCGGCGGTCGTTCGATCAGCCGTAATACAAAACAGCTCTGTTTATTAAAACGGCTAGCCGTTATGTGTCGAATTCAAGAATTTGGCAGCGACATAATATCTATTTAACATTTTTAATAATAACCCTATTTGTTCCATTGCATATCTCTAGAACGGTCCGGTGGGCCACATACTCAACAAATGGGTACAAAAATTTTGGCCGCGTTTTCGTCCGCTATTTTGCAAAATGGCGTCCACCGATAATTCTTACAGAAATTCATAGCTAATATTCAATATAAACAAGAAATGATCTTTGGCGATTCCTTGAAAACGTCACATGTAGAAGATAATAATTATAGTACTTGTAGGGACACATTATTCGTTTAAATAGTTTAGCAAAATAAGCTATTTTGTATCAGTCCTACGGAGCGACTGGAACATTCGCCAGTCGTTCCCATACCACCGTACCACTAGGTCAATCATGTAGTTCAGAAATAATTAAATATGTTCAAAATCAAGAAGACTTTTCATCCTTACAACAACAGCTGTTACTCCCTAAAGTACTCTGTTAATCTAAAGTTGTTACTTTTTTTGCTTGTATCTTGTATGCGACACTACAAGGTTTTGCCTAAACATTCCTTGTTTGTATTGACGTTAGGTATCGATTCTGTAACAATAATCCGGGGACGCCAATTTAAAAAAATCACGAACAGTAGGTAAGCCACGCTCCATATTAAAATCTGTAAAAAAGCCCCTTCTTTAAACAAGTGTTAGAAAGTAATGTTATGAATACTTCGCATGTGCGAATATTCGATGCAACCGCGTAAACATAAACATAAACCAAATTGAGATAAGGAAGTAAATAAAATGGATAAGCTACAAGGCACTGTAGTCAAACCCACGGTTACAAAGAATTCACTTTTTTATTCATTTTTTTCTATGTTCTGTTACAATTTTGCGATTTTTTTTAATTTATTTGCCACGTAACTTATTACATTAGACAATATCTAATAAAGTAGAAATCCAAGTACGTGGAAGTTAATTTTTATTAATGACGTCCATAATTACATCACTGTTTTATATCAACTCTTAAATTATGTAGCATAATTACTCATTCAATGATTAATTTCCATGACCTAACGAACTAAACAGTAAAATGTTAAACAATTACAACAGAGAATCTGTTACGAAGCTCTAAAAATCGCCACATACTATCGTTAAAAATAAAAACATTAATTATTATGTATCATTTACATACACGGCAACAAATGAACAAAATGAAATTACCTCCGATATCAAATTTCAAAACTTATTAAATATTATGCACAAGTTTATCGTACACAAGCCCAGACAATATCAAAAATAAGAGATAAATAAAATAACACACTAGCATTTAAATACTGCTAATAATGCAAGCTGTACCGATCGCGATCATATCCGCTCAAATATGAGAAGACGACCAGCGTTAAAACAATAATAAGCTCATCGATACACGTAATAAAGCTAACAAAATATATGATAAAAATGATTTACAACCTCATAACCTAACAAAACCTTCGAGTTCATATACAATTTGTCGGCACTTTGAATAGCGGGGCACACAGAGACGATATTGGCATAGTGTAGTGGTATCAGTGAGCCCTCTCGCCCGGAGCGACGAAGTGTAGTAGACAGTGCGGCCGCGCCAAACTTCACGACCCTCTCTTATCCCTTACCCCTCCACACTACGGTGACTCTTCAGGGCGTTTAAACGCCATCATTTATCTAGCCGGACATTTTCATCTTTTTTATAAGGCTATTTTAAAGCGCTGTTATAAAGTCCAGGAACATTAACATTGTATGCCTTCTTATAAAAAAGATAAAAATGATCGGACAGATAAATTATGGCGTTTAAACGCCCTGAAGAGTCACCTAGTAGCTAACTTTGCAGGGCTTTTATAGACAACACCACAATAGAATAACAAAACATAGGTTGAATGTTGTAAATGAGTGATTTTATACAAAGTTCATATCTGCGTGGACCGGAAGACGACAATACTAGCTAGTCATGGAAATAGAGCTGATGATTATTTCTATACAATTTCGACATTTTAAGAGTTTTAATAGAATAAGTAATTAAGAAATAAATGACTTAATGAAAGACCCGAATATTTTCGCATTAACCAATGTCACCCACATTTATATGAATGTGATCGTGGATCTATTTCCACTCTAATGTCATGATTAACATGCCTCCAAATCTGGCAGGAGGTGGTGACCCCAGATTCAGTAGAGGATCAAAGGGAAAGGTGCGATTCGAAAGTGGTGTGTCTACATAAGTCCTTACACTCAGCGCAGAGAACAAAAGACAATCCTCCATTCAGGTTAACGACACATTGATCAACGTCGATCGACGGTTTGTCCATACAAAAAGCACGATTAATATGGGACGCCGCACGCATCCTTTTTCATCGGCGTGGCGAACGATATACTAATCGTTTCGTATGGACAAACCGTCGATCGCCGCCGATCAATGTGTCATAACCCTTTTTGATTGCCACATTAAAGGTAGACAAAATCACATTTTTACATGCTTTATCCCTTTCTGTCGTTCATGAACGTCATTTGCTAGAGCGAGAAAGACCGCAGCCGATGCCGCCGCAGCGCGATAGCACTCACGCTATCTATTTCACTCCAGCAAATGACTAAAGGATAAAGGTGCACTTCCGATGCCAGCGGCCGATGCGACTGACGCGCGCGGCTCGCGGCCGACGGCCGATGCGACAATACTAGTTACCAGATGCCAGCGACTGATGCGTGCGTCAGACCCGCGCGGCCGATGCGATAGACATATGGCATATGACAGAACCACGCGTCAGACGCATCGGCCGTTGGCATCGGAAGTGCACCTTTAAGCATGAAAAAATGTGGTTCCACCCTCTGTCAGCTGCACTAAGGCCTATAAGTTAGGTATGTAGGGTGAAGCAGAATGAAGCGGGCGTGAGGTTTGGCGCAGAGGCCGCGTCGGGCTCGTCATCACCGGGGCGCGGTGCGGGGCCGCGGGGGGGGTCGGGGGGCGGGGGGTCTACTCGTGGGAGAGCTCCTTGAGGCGCTCCTCGCGAGGCCGCGCGCCGCCGAATATCGCGGAGGCTTGGCTCGTCGACGCGAGCGAGTTGACGGGCTCCTTTACCGTTCTCGGCTCTAGTTTCAGCTTCGGTCTGCCCGTTGTGTCTGCAATTATTTAACCACGTGCTGTAGTATGTAGGATTTTAGTGTTATGAAAATGCTCTTGATTCAGTAGATTTCAGAGTGCAGTGTTCAAAGATACTTACACTCCTTATATAAAAATTACACTCCCTAGTCCCTACTATACAAGGTGTTACAAAAATACAAATAAACATTAAAGGAGGGTGGTTCAGACTATCAAACTGAACAACTTTCACTATGCAGCCAACGACGAAATCGCGCAAAAAAAATATACCGACTCGACTCAAATGTATAGGACAGCACATTTTTTTTATCGCGATTTTGATGTTGGCTCTAAGTTAAATTTGTTCAGTTTGATGTAAATGTGTATTTGTATTTTTGTAACACCTTGTATCCCTGATGGGGAAGTCCTCTAACTACCTTCAGAAAACTCAAGTAGTACAGAAACTCTGTCCAGTGTGATGGGGAATGAGCCCCTTACAACTTATAATGGACAGTAGGTACACTACATACGAACATTGAAGCATGCAGGTTTCCCCTCACGATGGTTTCAATCACCGATTTTTTTAAATTATTTGTTGTTATGTTGTTGGACTGTAGATTTGATCTATAATCACACCAAGTTTGACGCTTATGTATTACCGTTTT